>JAWNNA010000233.1:65000-139575 GCA_035043295.1 Drosophila sordidapex | reverse complement strand
ATATGTGTGTGTAGGGGTAGCATCTACGCATATGTTAAATATATAGTCGCAAACTACTTGCGGTCCCTGACAGGTCACATTCCCGCAGGCATTCGCGTCAGTCAGTCGCATTTCGCCACTCAGTTCAATTGTGCGTCTTTTGGCGCAGTCGTGAGTTTTATTTACACTCAACATCCTTATAAAGAGTGCAACAACAACATTAAAATATTTAAATTTTATATCCAAAAAAACGGTGCGCGATAGCCAAAAAGTGAAATAAATTCAATTTCGAGTCGAGTCGAGTTCAAAAATTAGAGCCATGAGCTGTTTTCAGTGTTTATTTGTAAGTGCCAGTTGATCATCGTGTGCGAGTGCAGCTTAGTAATTAACTAAATAAATAAACAAATAATAATAAATTCAAAAGGAAATATAAAATATGCGTTATTTCAGTGCGCGGTTTGGTGACTCGTTTTGTGGCCCAACCTCAAATCTTATAATTCTCATAATATCTACACATAGTATATAAACTTAGTTTGTATTAAAAACCACAAAGACAAAAAACTGCCCCTGCCCCTGCCCCCTCCCCCTTTGTAATAACAAACGTAGTGATTCAGTTGAGGCACAACACTTTGTTGCACCTCCAAGCGGTCAGGTTTTTGATTTCAGAATGTTTTCAGCCTAGTAAATAAATTCGTCGCAGCATTTAAAAGACTCATTTTGATGAGTTTACAAATAGAATATCTATAGACGGATCTGCTGATCTCGAGTATATATACTTTATTTGGTTGAAGATACTTGCTTCTGTCTGTTGCAACTTGATCATACCCCATTTTAGTTTTTTTTCTGCTTGGCTAAACACCTGTTAATTTGGTATTTGTATGATGATGATATTTGTGTGTACCTCTGTGCTGGCTGGCAGTCCGTACCTGTAGTCTCTCCATTCGTAGTCTTTTCGTGTCCATTCGTGTCCACTATGCGAATTCCGCTTCGGTGTTCTGTGTTCTGGCTGCAAAAAGTTGCTCAATTAGTGCACATTGAGTTTTAATTGAGATTGGACAGCTGGCGAAAGTTGTGCATAATCCATTAAAACTATTAATATTATTATCATTCACCAGGCCAGCACCGGTAAAATAGACAGCAATCCCTCATCGGAAATTGAACAAATTGTGCAGGAGACTCGGGTGAGTAAACCAGCAGCTAGTTTGCCCCAGTTCAACTTAAACTTAATTACCATCGTACAGGAGCCACACGAGTCCAATAGTCGACCGGATGGAAGTGGGCCAAGTGAGGCTGATGCAGCCACCAACGGATGCGCCGAACTGGGCTTTGTCCAGGGCAACAATGACAAGGTAAGCAGCGCTGTCTGAAGTGAAAGCAACTGTAATTAATTTTTGTAGAAACTCCCTTTCGAACAGAACAAAACGGATTCAAGCGATAGCGAAGCGAGCGCCTTAACCAGACGCCAATTGGCGCTAAATGAGCTGGTGGACACAGAGGAGTCATACGTGCAGGACCTCCAAATGATAGTCAATGGGTAAGTATTTCAAATATTTCATATTGCGATCGATTAATCTGAACAATCTCAACTTACGAAACAGTTACATGAAGGAGATCGATAACAAAGAGATACCCAGACCACCGGGTCTGCAGGGCGGCAAAATGGATCTGGTATTCAGCAATATCAAAGAGATTCACGAGTGGCACAGAGAGTGAGTTAAATATGCAATAATTATATGTTATATATATGATATTTTATATATATCCTTTGCACTTTCAGCAAATTTCTGGGAGCTCTGCGGCACTGCCAAAAATCGCCTGCGGATTTGGGGCCATTATTCGAGAGTTCTGCCAAAAAGTTCACCATGTACTATTATGTCCGCAGCAACATTCCACTTTCCGAGTGTGAAGAGTATGAAGATTATTTCGATCAGATAGCGCAGAAATTCGGACATCGGAAAGATGTAAGCAATCACATATAAATATAATTATATTTGTGCCAACTATATCCAACTTATTATGTTTGATTTGGCAGCTGAGTTCGTTACTTATAAAGCCCGTGCAGCGCATTGCCAAATACAGTCTCTTCATCAATGAGATCCTTAAGGAGACGAAAATCGCTGGTCTCCACAATGAGGTCGTCAACCTAATTGCTGCCTACGAACAAATGAACGATGTGGTGAAGAAGGTTGACGACATGATGATGGTGTTGCGTTGCCTCCAGGACTTTGATGGCGAAATTACGGCGCAGGGCACTTTATTGCTGCACGGAACACTGACGTGCGCCATCGGCGGTGCCAGGCAAAAGCAGCGTGATTGGAAAGTCTTTCTATTCCAGCAGATTATCATCTTTGCGAAAATCAAAAAGTTGAAGTCAGCGTACAGCAATCCACTCTTTAAATATCGTACGCACATTCAGGTGAGCTATATTTGTGGACTATATATATGTATATATATATAACTATGATTTGAGTTATTTATTTGAATTTGAATTCTACTCTCCTCCAGCTAAATCACATGCAACTGAAGGAGCTGAAAGAGGGCAAGTTTAGTTTTCGGATCGAATCAACGGATCCAAACAAGCCAGCAGTTACCATCTTCTGTCAGGCGGGATCGGAGAAGGCCAACAAAGAGTGGCTGGGCAAGCTAAGAGATATACTTGACCAACAGAGCGATTAGATAACACGCCTCGTCAATCCCCTGAGCAATTGAAACCACAACAAACAAACCCACACACACACAGAGCAAACACACATAGTGTTGAATTCCAAATGAAAAACAAAAAAAAGAAGAAAAAATAATATCTAACAACTACAATTATTCGATGAGAGTAGTTCTATATAGAATATAATAAAACAAGAAATAATACATGTGACATTGCCAGATATTTTGGGGCAGCCCCCAATGCCGAAAATCTGTCAGTCTCTAGTGAGCACTTCGCCTCGCACTTGTTTGTCTGAGCGTCTGTTTCTGTTCGTTTTGCTCACTATCGAACACACACAGAACACACACACACATACAACATGCAATTCAAAACACACATGCATTTGTATTTTACATATATATTAAATTTAAAAAAGAAAAAACTATTTAAGCTTTAAACATTAATCAAAAGAAATTGCCTAAGTTTAGATATTTTTCAGTTTTAATTTAATGCATTAAAATAATAATAACAAATAAGAAAAGAACAACAATAATAATGACTTAATGACACGCTTCATTCGTCGGTCAACTAAAAATACTCTTTATATTAATATAATGGACCAGGATTTGATTAAATGTATAAATCCGAAACAACGGTAAATACAATGAGTATCAGAGCAGACAGATTGCAGTCGCTTGCTATGCTATGCCCGATGAGAGGCATGCCTGTGCAAATTTGCAATTTTCAAATATGCAACAGTCGACACGCTCGCTGATATGCGTGCCTGTGCAAAAAAGTGCTGCCACTCTTCTTCAATTCTGAGTATCAAAGCAGGCAGCTTACAGTTGACTTGCATGCATTTGCAAAAAGTGCTGCCACTCCGGCGAGCGCATACACAGCGAGTTGGCATCTCTTGTTCAATTGTGCCGAGTAATGCAAAAGCAACCAAATTCAATAAGCAAATTGAAAACAAAAATCGAGCGAAAATAAATATAGATAGAATTTAAATACATATGGAGGAGCTACGCAAGCATTTATCAAAGGTGAGCGTGCCATGTGGCACAGCGCCCATCTACAAAGACGAATGCGTCTTCTGCTAGGACAATCCGGAAACCCCAACGGGACTCTATGTATGTCTGCAGACATTTCTTGGCTTTGGCGAGGCTGCACATCAAATGCGAACGCAAACTGAAAGCAGGTGAATCCCATCACGATCAAACGACGGAAGCCGGCCCAGAGCGTAAAATTACACGTTTGGCCATCGGCGTCGATGGTGGCTACAATGAATCGGATCTTGCCAAAAAGTATGAGATTAAGGATACGTACAGTATTGTTGTGGCACCGCAGCTCGCCAAGAAGCTACCCTATCCGGATGCAGAGCTGCCCATGCGTGTCACGCAAGCAGTGGAGGCGGTTCTCGAGGCGGACTCAGCCATTGCCAAGCTGGAGAAGGCAACGCTAATGGGTAACTTTTATAAATACACATATTATATTCCATAAATAACTTTCTTTTTTTTTAACCGTTGCGGTTGTGCTTAACTGTGTGTGTGTAGGTATATATGTGTGTGTAGGGGTAGCATCTACGCATATGTTAAATATATAGTCGCAAACTACTTGCGATCCCTGACAGGTCACATTCCCGCAGGCATTCGCGTCAGTCAGTCGCATTTCGCCACTCAGTTCAATTGTGCGTCTTTTGGCGCAGTCGTGAGTTTTATTTACACTCAACATCCTTATAAAGAGTGCAACAACAACATTAAAATATTTAAATTTTATATCCAAAAAAACGGTGCGCGATAGCCAAAAAGTGAAATAAATTCAATTTCGAGTCGAGTCGAGTTCAAAAATTAGAGCCATGAGCTGTTTTCAGTGTTTATTTGTAAGTGCCAGTTGATCATCGTGTGCGAGTGCAGCTTAGTAATTAACTAAATAAATAAACAAATAATAATAAATTCAAAAGGAATTATAAAATATGCGTTATTTCAGTGCGCGGTTTGGTGACTCGTTTTGTGGCCCAACCTCAAATCTTATAATTCTCATAATATCTACACATAGTATATAAACTTAGTTTGTATTAAAAACCACAAAGACAAAAAACTGCCCCTGCCCCTGCCCCCTCCCCCATTGTAAAAACAAACGTAGTGATTCAGTTGAGGCACAACACTTTGTTGCACCTCCAAGCGTTCTGGTTTTTGATTTCAGAATGTTTTCAGCCTGGTAAATAAATTCCTCGCAGCATTTAAAAGACTCATTTTGATGAGTTTACAAATAGAATATCTATAGACGGATCTGCTGATCTCGAGTATATATACTTTATTTGGTTGAAGATACTTGCTTCTGTCTGTTGCAACTTGATCATACCCGGATTTAGTTTTTTTTCTGCTTGGCTAAACACCTGTTAATTTGGTATTTGTATGATGATGATATTTGTGTGTACCTCTGTGCTGGCTGGCAGTCCGTACCTGTAGTCTCTCCATTTGTAGTCTTTTCGTGTCCATTCGTGTCCACTATGCGAATTCCGCTTCGGTGTTCTGTGTTCTGGCTGCAAAAAGTTGCTGCACATTGAGTTTTAATTGAGTTTGGACAGCAGCTGGCGAAAGTTGTGCATAATCCATTAAAACTATTAATATTATTATTATTCACCAGGCCAGCACCGGTAAAATAGACAGCAATCCCTCATCGGAAATTGAACAAATTGTGCAGGAGACTCGGGTGAGTAAAACAGCAGCTAGTTTGCCCCAGTTCAACTTAAACTTAATTACCATCGTACAGGAGCCACACGAGTCCAATAGTCGACCGGATGGCAGTTGGCCAAGTGAGGCTGGTGTCGAGGACAATGCAGATTCAAGCGATAGCGAAGCGAGGGCCTTAATCAGACGCCAATTTTCACTAAATGAGCTGGTGGACACAGAGGAGTCATACGTGCAGGACCTCCAAATGATAGTCAATGGGTAAGTATTTTCATATTTCATATTGCGATCGATTAATCTGAACAATCTCAACTATATTACGAAACAGTTACATGAAGGAGATCGATAACAAAGAGATACCCAGACCACCGGGTCTGCAGGGCCGCAAAATGGATCTGGTATTCAACAATATCAAAGAGATTCACGAGTGGCACAGAGAGTGAGTTAAATATGCAACAAATATATGTTAAATATGATATTTTATATATATCCTTTGCACTTTCAGCAAATTGCTGAGAACTCTGCGGCACTGCCAAAAATCGCCAGCGGATTTGGGGCCATTATTCGAGAGTTCTGCCAAAAAGTTCACCAAATACTATTATTTCTTCTGCAACCAGCAACTGTCCGAGTATATAGTCAAAGAGTATGAAGATTATTTCGATCAGATAGCGCAGAAACTCGGCCATCGCAATGATGTAAGCAATCACATATAAATATAATTATATTTGTACCAACTATATCCAACTTATTATGTTTGATTTGGCAGCTGAGTTCGTTACTTGAAACGCCCGTGCAGCGCATTACCACATACAGTCTCCTCATTAATGAGATCCTTAAGGAGACGGAAATCGCTGGTCTCCACAATGAGGTCGTCAACCTAATTGCTGCCTACGAACAAATGAACGATGTGGTCAAGAACATTGGTGACATGATGATGGTGTCGCGTTGTCTCCAGGACTTTGATGGCGAAATTACGGCGCAGGGCACTTTATTGCTGCACGGAACACTGACGTGCGCCATCGACGGTGCCAAGCAGCGTGATTGGAAAGTCTTTCTATTCCAGCGGATTATCATCTTTGCGAAAATCAAAAAGTTGAAGAAAGCGTGCAGCAATCCCCTCTTTAAATATCATAGGCACATTCAGGTGAGCTATATTTGTGGACTATAATTATAACTATGATTTGAGTTATTTATTTGAATTTGAATTCTACTCTCCTCCAGCTAAATCACATGCAACTGAAGGAGCTGAAAGAGGGCAAGTTTAGTTTTCGCATCGAATCAACGGATCCAAACAAGCCAGCAGTTACCATCTTCTGTCAGGCGGGATCGGAGAAGGCCAACAAAGAGTGGCTGGGCAAGCTAAGAGAGATACTTGACCAGCAGAGCGATTTGATAACACGCCTCGTCAATTCCCTGAGCAATTGAAACCACAACAAACACACTCACACCCACACAGAACACTCGCACATACTCAAGTAATAATTTGTATGTAGCTTGTAATTTATTTATTTATCATCAACCGCGTCTATATTGGTTGTATGTGCCGTCTCTTAATATTCCTCGACTAGCGAAAGTATTATATGCTCAAGAATATATATATATATAATGTGTGCATTTCGTAAAATAATGTTTTGCCTTATTTTGAATAGTTTGTTTTCCAATTTTGTTTTGTTTTTGCTTTTTTCCTCGTTCTTACAAAGCGGCAAGCAAGAAAATCGACTCAAGTACTCACAATCAAAAGCAATACAAGAAGAATACTTAAAAAAAGAAAGAAAAACATAAAACAACCCATCAAGAAATGGTATTTAATGAGTATATTTAGTTTTAGTTTCGTCGGTCAACTAAAGATACTCTATATAAATAAAATGGACCAGGATTTGATTAAATGTATAAATCCGAAACAACGGTAAATACAATGAGTATCAGAGCAGACAGCTTGCAGTCGCTTGGTATGCCCGATGAGAGACATGCCTGTGCAAAAAGTACTGCCCCTCTGGCAATTTTCAAATAAGCAACGATGAGTGTCAAAGCAGGCAGCTTACAGTCGACACGCTCGCTGATATGCGTGCCTGTGCAAAAAAGTGTTGCCGCTCTTCTTCAATTGTGAGTATCAAAGCAGGCAGCTTACATTTGATTTGCAACGCTCTACTCGTTATTCTTTTCGATGAGACACATGCATGTGCAAAAAGTGCTGCCCCTCTGTCAATTTTCAAATATGCAACGATGAGTGTCAAAGCAGGCAGCTTACAGTTGACTTGCATGCATGTGCAAAAAGTGCTGCCACTCCGGCGAGCGCATACACAGCGAGTTGACATCTCTTGTTCAATTGTGCCGAGTAATGCAAAAGCGTCGCAGCAGCAGCAGCTGCAACCAAATTCAATAAGCAAATTGAAAACAAAAATCGAGCGAAAATAAATATATATAGAATTGAAATACATATGGAGGAGCTACGCAAGCATTTATCAAATGTGAGCATGCCATGTGGCACAGCGCCCATCTACAAAGACGAATGCGTCTTCTCCTACGACAATCCGGAAACCCCAACGGGACTCTATGTCTGTCTGTAGACATTTCTTGGCTTTGGCGAGGCTTTCGTCGGCGAATATGCCGCGAAAACGGGCAACGTCGTTTTCCTGCACATCAAACGCGACGCAAACTGAAGGCAGGCGAATCCCATCACGATCAAACGACGGAAGCCGGCCCAGAGCGTAAAATTACACGTTTGCCCATCGGCGTCGATATGAGATATGAGATTAAGAATACGTACAGTATTGTTATGGCACCGCAGCTCGCCAAGAAGCTACCCAATCCGGATGCCGAGCTGCCCATGCGTGTCACGCAGGCAGTGGAGGCGGCTCTCGAGGCGGACTCAGCCATTGTCAAGCTGGAGAAGGCAACGCTAATGGGTAACTTTTATATATACACATATTATATTCCATAAATAACTTGCTCTTTTTTAACCGTTGCGGTTGTGCTTAACTGTGTGTGTGTAGGGGTAGCATCTACGCATATGTTAAATATATAGTCGCAAACTACTTGCGATCCCTGACAGGTCACATTCCCGCAGGCATTCGCGTCAATCAGTCGCACTTCGACGCTCAGTTCAATTGTGCGTCTTTTGGCGCAGTCGTGAGTTTTATTTACACTTATAAAGAGTGCAACAACAACAACATTAAAAATATTTAAATTTTATATCCAAAAAAAATCAAATTTCGAGTCGAGTTCAAAAATTAGAACACGTGCCATGGGCTGTTTTCAGTGTTTATTTGTAAGTGCCAGTTGATCATCGTGTGCGAGTGCAGTTTAGTAGTTAACTAAATTAATAAATAAACAAATAATAAATTCAAAAGGAAATATAAAATATGCGTTATTTCAGTGCGCGGTTTGGTGACTCGTTTTGTGGCCCAACCTCAAATCTTATAATTCTCATAATATCTACACATAGTATATAAACTTAGTTTGTATTAAAAACCACAAAGACAAAAAACTGCCCCTGCCCCCTCCCCCTCCCCCTTTGTAAAAACAAACGTTGTGATTCAGTTGAGGCACAACACTTTGTTGCACCTCCAACCGGTCAGGTTTTTGATTTCAGAATGTTTTCAGCCTGGTAAATAAATTCCTCGCAGCATTTAAAAGACTCATTTTGATGAGTTTACAAATAGAATATCTATAGACGGATCTGCTGATCTCGAGTATATATACTTTATTTGGTTGAAGATACTTGCTTCTGTCTATTGCAACTTGATCATACCCCGTTTTAGCCCAATTTCAGTTAAGTACAAGCGTTCATTCGCAATTGTTTCTGCTTGGCTAAACACCTGTTAATTTGGTATTTGTATGATGATGATATTTGTGTGTACCTCTGTGCTGGCTGGCAGTCCGTACCTGTAGTCTCTCCATTTGTAGTCTTTTCGTGTCCATTCGTGTCCACTATGCGAATTCCGCTTCGGTGTTCTGTGTTCTGGCTGCAAATAGTTGCTCAATTAGTGCACATTGAGTTTTAATTGAGATTGGACAGCTGGCGAAAGTTGTGCATAATCCATTAAAACTATTAATATTATTATTATTCACTCATTCTCACTGTCTCTGTGTGTTGTCATGTTGCAGGCCAGCACCGGTAAAATAGACAGCAATCCCTCATCGGAAGTTGAACAAATTGTGCAGGAGACTCGGGTGAGTAAAACAGCAGCTAGTTTGCCCCAGTTCAACTTAAACTTAATTACCATCGTTCAGGAGCAACACGAGTCCAATAGTCGATCGGATGGCAGTGGGTCAAGTGAGGCTGGTGTCGAGGACAATGCAGCCACCAACGGATGCGCCGAACTGGGCTTCGTCCAGGACAACAATGACAAGGTAAGCAGCGCTCTCTGAAGTGAAAGCAACTGTAATTCATTTTTGTAAAAACTCCCTTTCGAACAGAACAAAACCGATTCAAGAGATAGCGTACCGAGCGCCTTAACCAAACGCCAATTTTCGCTAAAAGAGCTGGTGGTCACAGAGGAGTCCTATGTGCAGGACCTCCAAATGATAGTCAATGGGTAGGTATTTTCATATTTCATATTGCGATCGATTAATCTGAACAATCTCAACTATATTACGAAACAGTTACATGAAGGAGATCGATAACAAAGAGATACCCAGACCACCGGGTCTGCAGGGCCGCAAAATGGATCTGGTATTCAACAATATCAAAGAGATTTACGAGTGGCACAGAGAGTCAGTTAAATTTGCAACAAATATATGTTAAATATGATATTTTATATATATCCTTTGCACTTTCAGCAAATTTCTGGGAGCTCTGCGGCACTGCCAACAATCGCCAGCGGATTTGGGGCCATTAATCAAGAGTTCGGCCAGAAAGTTCACCATGTACGATTATTTCTGCAACAACAAGCCACTTTCCGAGTATATAGTCAAAGAGTATGAAGATTATTTCGACCAGATAGAGCAGAAATTCGGCCATCGGAAAGATGTAAGCAATCACATATAAATATAATTATATTTGTACCAACTATATCCAACTTATTATGTTTGATTTGGCAGCTGAGTTCGTTACTTATAACGCCCGTGCAACGCCTTACCAAATACAGTCTCCTCATCAATGAGATCCTTAAGGAGACGGAAATCGCTGGTCTCCACAATGAGGTCGTCATCCTAAGTGCTGCCCACAAACAAATGAATGATGTGGTGAAGAAGGTTGACGACATGATGATGGTGTTGCGTGGCCTCCAGGACTTTGATGGCGAAATTACGGCGCAGGGCAATTTATTGCTGCACGGAACACTGACGTGCGCCATCGACGGTGCCAAGCAGCGTGATTGGAAAGTCTTTCTATTCCAGCAGATTATCATCTTTGCGAAAATCAAAAAGTTGAAGAAAGCGTACAGCAGTCCCCTCTTTAAATATCATACGCACATTCAGGTGAGCTATATTTGTGGACTATAATTATAACTATGATTTGAGTTATTTATTTGAATTCGAATTCTAATCTCCCCCAGCTAAATCACATGCAACTGAAGGAGCTGGGCGAGTTTAGTTTTCGCATCGAATCAACGGATCCAAACAATCGAGCAGTTAAGATTGACTGTCAGGCGGGGAAGGCCAACGAAGAGTGGCTGGGCAAGCTAAAAATGATACTTGACCAGCAGAGCGTTTTGATAACACGCCTCGTCAATCCCCAGAGCAATTGAAACCACAACAAACACACTCACACCCACACAGAACACTCGCACATACTCAAGTAATAATTTGTATGTAGCTTGTAATTTATTTATTTATCATCAACCGCGTCTATATTTGTTGTATGTGCCGTCTCTTTATATTCCTCGACTAGCGAAAGTATTATATGCTCAAGAATATATACAATATATATATATATATATATATAATGTGTGCATTTCGAAAAATAATGTTTTGCCTTATTTTGAATAGTTTGTTTTCCAATTTTGTTTTGTTTTTGTTTTTTTCCTCGTTCTTACAAAGCGGCAAGCAAGAAAATCGACTCAAGTACTCACAATCAAAAGCAATACAAGAATACTTAAAAAAATAAAGAAAAAGTTGAAGCGACCCAACAAGAAATGGTATTTAATGAGTATATTTAGTTTTAGTTTCGTCGGTCAACTAAAGATACTCTATATAAATAAAATGGACCAGGATTTGATTAAATGTATAAATCCGAAACAACGGTAAATACAATGAGTATCAGAGCAGACAGCTTGCAGTCGCTTGCTATGCTATGCCCGATGAGAGACATGCCTGTGCAAAAAGTACTGCCCCTCTGGCAATTTTCAAATATACAACGATGAGTGTCAAAGCAGGCAGCTTACAGTCGACACGCTCGCTGATATGCGTCCCTGTGCAAAAAAGTGTTGCCGCTCTTCTTCACTTGTGAGTATCAAAGCAGGCAGCTTACATTTGATTTGCAACGCTCTACTCGTTATTCTGTTCGGTGAGACACATGCATGTGCAAAAAGTGCTGCCACTCCGGCGAGCGCATACACAGCGAGTTGGCATCTCTTGTTCAATTGTGCCGAGTAATGCAAAAGCGTCGCAGCAGCAGCTGCAACCAAATTCAATAAGCAAATTGAAAACACAAATCGAGCGAAAATAAATATAGATAGAAATTAAATACATATGGAGGAGCTACGCAAGCATTTATCAAAGGTGAGCGTGCCATGTGGCACAGCGCCCATCTACAAAGACGAATGCGTCTTCTCCTACGACAATCCGGAAACCCCAACGGGACTCTATGTCTGTCTGCAGACATTTCTTGGCTTCGGCGAGGCTTTCGTCGGCGAATATGCCGCTAAAACGGGCAACGTCGTTTTCCTGCACATCAAACGCGAACGCAAACTGAAGGCAGGTGAATCCCATCACGATCAAACGACGGAAGCCGGCCCAGAGCGTAAAATTACACGTTTGGCCATCGGCGTCGATGGTGGCTACAATGAATCGGATCTGGCCAAAAAGTATGAAATTAAGGATACGTACAGTATTGTTGTGGCACCGCAGCTCGCCAAGAAGCTACCCTATCCGGATGCAGAGCTGCCCATGCGTGTCACGCAGGCAGTGGAGGCAGTTCTAGAGGCGGACTCGGCCATTGCCAAGCTGGAGAAGGCAACGCTAATGGGTAACTTTTATATATACACATATTATATTCCATAAATAACTTGCTCCTAATCCTTGCCAGGCACCTGGGATGGCGAGGTGCGTCAGGCGTCCAAGCATGCGGAGAATCTGCAGCAGCTGGACAACGGCAAGAAAATACCGCCAGCTGGCTGGCAATGCGAGAAATGTGAGCTGACCAACAATCTGTGGCTGAATCTCACAGATGGCTCCATTATGTGTGGACGCAAATTCTTCGATGGCAGCGGTGGTAATGATCATGCCGTCGAGCATTATCGCCAGACGGGTTATCCACTGGCTGTCAAACTGGGCACCATTAGTGCGGATGGCAAATCGGATGTATTCTCTTATCCCGAGGATGATATGGTACTGGATCCACATTTGGGCAAGCATTTAAAGCATTTTGGTATCAATATGGCAGCAATGCAAAAATGCGAGAAATCCATGGTTGAACTGGAGCTGGAGATTAATCAGCGCATTGGGGAGTGGTCCGCTCTTACGGAGAGCGAGAGTGAACTGCAACCGTTGGCCGGGCCCGGGCTGACGGGCATGCGCAATCTGGGCAACTCGTGCTACATCAACAGTGTGATGCAGGTGCTCTTTGCCATACCCGATTTCCAGCAGCGTTTTGTGGGCAGCGGTGCCGAGCATTATTTCAAGGCATTTCCTAACGATCCCGCCAACGATTTCAACATACAAATGGCCAAGTTGGGCAATGGTCTGCAGTCCGGGAAATATAGCAGCGTTACTGAGAACGCACTGGACATGGAGCACATGACGGGCATATCACCGGTCATGTTCAAGAATATTGTCGGGAAGAATCATCCGGAATTCAGCACGAAACAGCAGCAGGATGCAAATGAATTCTATTTGCATTTGTTGTCGCTGCTCGATCGCAATTCACGAAATCAATTCAATCCCGCCGATGCGCTCAAGTTTCAGCTGGAGGATCGTGTCGAGTGCATGACCAGTCACAAGGTCAACTATAGGCTGCGCGAGGAGTACACCTTCGAGCTGCCCATACCCCTCGAGCAGGCCACTAACCTGGATGAGGTGCGTGAATATCAAGAGCGGGAGCAGGCAGCTAGGGCGAGTGGCCAACGTCTCCTGGACCGGGATATTGTGCGGCATAAGGTGCCGTTGCAAGCGTGCCTCGAACGTTTCTTTGGCACAGAGATCATCGATCAGTTCTTCTCCACGGCCATCAATGCCAAAACGACGGCCAAGAAGAACACTCTGATGGCCACCATGCCCGATTTTTTGATGATCCATTTGGGTAAATTTACGCTGGGCGATGATTGGGTGCCCAAGAAACTGGACGTTTCGGTGGATATGCCCGATGATCTGGATCTAAGTGTTTGGCATGCTCGTGGTGGCTTGCAGGCCGGGGAGGAATTGCTACCGGAACCGACTGCAGAGCCGCCAAAATTTGTATTTGATGAGCATGTTATGTCGGAGCTGGTCAACATGGGCTTTCCGCCGGATTCGTGCAAACGTGCCTGTTTCCACACCCAAAATAACAGCTTGGAGGCCGCTTCGAATTGGCTAATGGAGCACATTGCCGATCCGGACATCTCCGATCCGTTCGAGGTGCCGGCAAGTAATCGCATTGGCGATGGCGCTGCATCCAAATTTGTTGCCAATCCCGAAAGTCTGGCCATGCTGATGAGCATGGGCTTCGATGAGATGCAAGCCGTAACCGCTCTCAAAGCCACCGATGGCAATGTGGAACGGGCCACTGATTGGATTTTCTCGCATGCCGATTGCATTGATGAGGTGCCTTCAGTTCCAGCTCCAGCACCACCTTCAGCTCCAACAACTGCCACGGCGACGAGCAATTATCGCGATGGCAATGGTAAATATAAATTGATGGCGTTCATCTCGCATATGGGCACCTCGGCCCAGGTGGGGCACTATGTGTGCCACATACGCAAACAGGGCGAATGGGTGATCTTCAATGACACCAAGGTGGCCAAGTCACAGAATCCGCCCAAGGATCTGGGCTATCTGTATTTATATATGCGCGAAGACTAACTGGTTGATTGATGATCTCCTCCTCCTCCTCCCTTAACTAACCAACCAACCAAGCAAGCATCCAATTTTTAAGATTTGTGAAATTTATATATATATACTATGTACCGCTGTATGTGAAAAATAAAGAGAAACAACCGATTCTAGTTGGCTGTAACCGAATCCAAACCAGGCTACTTTTATATTTCTATCTGAATCTTTATCTCATTTTTATTTTTCATCTTAACTTTTATATTCATATCTGAATCTTAACCATCCGTAAGATAAATCCAATTTTATTTTGGTCTATTCAAATTTATTGTTGTTTCTTTGGCAACAGTTCCTGGACAATCTGACTGAGTCGATCGGCGAATGCCTCAAAGGAGAACTTTTGCTGTACTCGCTTGTTGCCCAGATCGCCCATCTTGAGACGCAGTGCCTCGTCGCGGAACAGTTGGTACATGGCACCACCGAAGCTCTTCTCATTCGGCTCACAAAGGAAGCCGGTCGATGTGTGCACCACAGTCTCAGTGGGTCCACCACTATTGACAGCAACCACTGGCTTACAGAAATACATGCCCTCCAGTGGCACAATGCCAAAGTGTTCATTTTCCGGCGTATAAAGCAAACAATGTGCCGCAAACAGCAGATTGCATTTGTCCTCATCCGTTGGCGAACGCAGAAGCACCACATGATCCTGCAGCCGTAGCTCCTCTACCAGCTGCTCCAACTCCGAAAAGTGCTCCACATTCTCGACACAACGTGTATCGTAGCCACCGGCGATGATCAAACGGCATCGCTTGAAATCCAACGCTGGCAACATGTTGCCCAACAACCTGAGCGAGTGCAGCGCCAACGAATGATTCTTCTTGCGCTCGTAGCGATTGATGTCCAGATAGACAAAGGAATTGCGTGGCACACGTGGATGAACCGGCTCCTCCAACAGCGCCGAACGCTGCTCCAATTTGCGCTCCATTTTGTCAAAATATTGCGTGTGCAGCGAAGGATAAAGCACATCCGGCACCGTGCTCAGCCGTCGGAATGTATCCTGGAAGACGCGTAGCGTAAACTTGGAATTGACGAGCACCTTATCGGCCTGGCCAATTGTGTGTTCCTCCAGCCAATTGAGGGGTGCGCGATATAAACGCTTGAGAAGACCGCCATTTCGGGCACTCAACAACTGATCGGGAAAGTGACAATAGAAGAGGACACGTGGACGATGGCGAGCTAGGCGCAACACTGGCACACACACCGATATCAGATCACAGAAAACAACATCGACCTGCTCCCGCTGGGGCATCAAGAAACTCGCATAGACAGCGGCGTACAACATTCGCACATAGGCACAGAACGCGTAGAAGCGTCCAAAGAGACGTCGCGGCAACCAATCTCCCACAACCTGCACAGGGAAACTGCCATCTGCCGTCTCCTTGAAGCAGTGGGAAACATCGTGATGATTGGTCAGGAAACTGACGTCATGGCCACGTTCCTTCAGCGCCAAAGCGGCGTCGACAACTAAACGCTCAGCGCCTCCAATCCCCAAATCGGGATGTAGAAATAAAATGCGTACCATTTTGTGCGCCTCGATTTAATACAACTGCGATGAATTAAACTTAAATTGCATCACAATAATAATACAAAATTAATAATTATAATTTACCCACCTGAATGTCATGCAAATTGCATTATATGCAGCTAACAGTTAAACAATTGCTTATTATTTTTGATTAGTGCAAGCTAAACTATCGATATATCGACCACGAGCGTTTTAATAGTTCTTATTGATTAGTGCGAGCACTTTGAACAAATAAAAATGCAATGAATTAAACTCAAGTCAAATCAATGCAATAATACATAATTATCTTCATAATTAAATTGCATTCTAAGAAGTTACAAAGCAATAAGTTTTTATTTTTAAATTTTGATAGCTGCAAGCCGATATATCGGTAGCCCTTTTGTATGCCTCAAAATAATAAAACTGCAATAATTGAAACTCAAGGCAAATTAAATAAATAATCATCTACCTAGCTGAAAATTAAATAATTAAACTTATTATTGATTATCACTAGCCAATATATCGATAACAAACGCATTTCAATAGTTCTTGTTGCGTTTGACCACCCTAGAATCCAATTAAGAAACGCAACGCATTTGGTATTTTTTAGCGCCAACCGGGGCGCTCTGTTTCTGCATTTCGGCCCGTGTTTGCAACGAACGCATTAAATTTTCCGTCAAATATATGCCCAACAAATAAATCGGCCTATAGTTTTTAATTAACAAACAACAGCAACCACAACAATAACATCATCGTCGCGTCGTCGTCAAGGCGCTGTCAACAGAGTGTGTTTTGCTGTGTGCGCTTGTGTTGTGTGTGTTTATTTGTGTGTGTGCCGTAAAATATCCTCCAGAGGAATGCAGCCGCCAATTAAAATTAAAATTAAAATTAAAAGTAAAGCCATCAACGACATCGAGCGCGCCTCGTTGTGGCTTAATAAATAAATAAACAATTAAAGAAGGAAAAAAACGGAAAGTGTGTAAAGTGTGTGAATTGTTGCTGCGACGCTCAATAAAAAAAAAATAAAAACAAGACTCATATAAAACGCATCTCTCCCCACGCTGCCCGCCGAAGCGGCTGTTTGTCTGGCTGGAATTATTAAATATTAATATATACATAAATAGCACACACAAAAAACAATTGACACTACTCCGGCCGATATTTGGGCCACGTACTCCAATCCAAGATGCCCAAAATATATGTGAAAAAACCGTTGGCGAATCTCGTCATACGCAACCGAGCCCACAAAAGCAGCATATTTACCGTAAGTGCTAAACTACATGCATACTACATACATAAATACATACATATTGACATATATGTACGGATATATGTATGGACGTATGTATGTGCGTATGTTAAATACCTTGAATTCCCCCACTGAAATCGACATGTGCTGACTGATAGCAACAGCAACGAACAGTAAACTATCGTTACAAAATACAGCTGCAGCTTGTTGATATGCTGGACCCTAGTACAATTGGTCATCGATAAGTGTGTCACATATATATGAATTGAATCTATTATTATTATTGTATATATATATTTATTTATATATATAACTACACAAAAAGGTATATCCAATTGCTGTTGCTAAATGTCATTACGTGTGAAATTTCGAATTTTACAGCAACTTAGTAACGCCTATTTTAGACAGACTATAAAAAGTGTTCGGAGTAGGAGAAAAATAAATGCGATAAGGGAATGCGGTTAAGTTAATTATATTGAATATGCTATATAGTGAAATATTATGCATGAGTTGATTTCAATAAATAGCTAACTTAAAACATAACTAGCATAAGCAAACACTATTTTCGCACATATACAATTCTATACTTAGTTATAAACTTAAGTTAGTTACCACACATACAATTTTTACCAACTAATAATAATAGTTAGGAAAAAGTACACATATCCATTGAGTACTGTACTTAAATTGTTATCACTGTCGCTGGCGCTCGCTCGCTTTAAGGTTCGTTTTTCATGAATCATCATTCAAAATGCCTTAGTCGTCGTCTAATATTCAATTATAATAAGTAATAAGTTGATTTTGTAGCCTCAATCAAAGCGTCGTATACTAATTTTCGATAAGTGTGATTGCGGCCAATAAAAGGCATATTAAGGAACCTTGTTGCATGAATATGCACATATATGTAGATATGGGTTTTTTCTGTCAGGCGATTTTCTTATCATGTACTCAGTCAGGCGATAATATCTGAGAACCGCTTGTTCATCCATAGCCAATAAAAGCAAAAGAGAGAGTAATAATTAAAATAAATTAATAAAAACAATAATTAAAATAGATACAATAAGTAAAATAAAAAAAAATACATTTAGAAAAACATTAGAAATAATTATTGTACATACGCTTGGAAACGCACTTAAACCTCATAATAAATACATAAAATTTAATTGAAAAATTGTAATTCTAAAGAGCTTAATTCTAATTAAGGATTTGCCAAACATTTCTGTGTTAGAAATGTTTGCTTTGTTTATGTTGTTATTAGTCATTAACATTTCTCGCTGACATCAGCAAAAGTTGCGTGTCTTTAATTTGTGTGGGGCACTGTGAATGATGAATAATGAGTTTAGGGGAAAAATTGTGTTCCCCAAACGAGTAGCATGAAAAGTGAACACATACGAGAGAAAGAACGAGAGAGAGAGAGAGAGCGAGAAAGAGGGAGAGACAGATCTCGATGTGTGTCAAATTTCATAATCAAGTCCAGTGTTGACCTCTGCCAACAACCACTTGTTCCACTGTGGGGGAGGGGGACAGCACTGTCCCCAAACACTCGTTCTCTTTCACGTTCTCGTTCCGTTTTCGGATCTCATTTAGGTCTTTTTTGACTTTCGCTTTCGACGAAAAGCTGTCTTGCGAGTCTCTGTTTGTGCTACGGTTTCTTGTGTATGTTTTGTTTTATTGCTTTTTTCTTCTTGAGCATTATTATAGCCCATATTCAAAACACGACAGAGTATTAAGTGGATGTATTTGGCAGTGCATTGAACTTTTCTCTCGCCTATTTGTCATAAGTACGACTAATGAGACGGAGAGAGAGAGAGAGAGAGACAGGGTGCTGCTAAAACTGCGTGCGCGTGTAAACATTACATTAATCACAATCTAAACCCATTTCCCACTTGCAATTCCCCCCTTTTACAAAGGGCTCGTCGTGTGGCGTATAATTACAACGAACAACAGCAAATGTGGCACACAGCACTCGCCGGCAACTTCTCTTTAACTTGCCACATTTCCCTTGCCTTCCATTCATTACACTCAGACAAAAAATCGCCATACTTTTCTATAATATATAATATATAGAAAAGTATATATAATATATAGAAAAGTACATATAATATATATAAATCTAGTGTTAGTAGTTCTAAATTTCGGAGTGGATTTGTCCAAATATTAATACAAATATGTCTAAGACTTGGCATTTATATTTTTAGAAATGCATTTCTTTATAATACAAAATTGCTGAAAAAATGGATATATTGCCAGATTTTAGAGATTTTCGATTAAGAGCCTTTTATATTTTTGATTTTTTAATTTCTAAAAAAGTAGAAAAACTCTTCAGTCCGATTTTTTTTGCAAGTGTATCCATGCATATTTAATGCGTCGACATCTTGACTAACATACATAGTATGACTTCCAAGATAATTAGCAGCTAACTTAAAGGTATGACTGGGCAGCCAGCTTGCCGCCACACAAGTCACAGCACTGTGCAACAAAACAGCTGAAACTATGCAACACTTTTAAAGTAATAACGAAAATGAGCTGTTGTAATCAAAAGCCCTACTTATACAAATATAAATATGTGCGTCATGAGCAAATTGTTTACTTTGTAGCGCAGTGTAATAAGTTTATTATTAAGCATACGCCCAGTAGACCACTAATAGTTTTTGCCCGCTACCAATTAAGTTGATGACTCTTTTCTTATTCTTTTTCTTTTGTATACACAAATTTCGACCAGCCTTGAACTTAATTATTGAGACTTGTGATTTGTCGTGCAATTATGGACTCTTATTATAGCTTAACAGTAAACTCATGAAAAATTAATCGGAATTGTAATAATTTTAGTTTTGTTATCGTAGGCCAAAACTGAACACCAAACCCAACAAATAAGTTAGAATATAAAATGGCTAAAATTGATCAACAATTGATCAGTTTCAGTTTATAAACTTAATTTTTTTAATTTTCAACTTAATTAAAAACTTTTGACAAGGGCATTTGCAATTCTATTACGCCGAAACTCATTTGAAATCAACCGAAAATATTTCCTTTTTTGGTGCTTTTTTCGTTGTGCAAAGCTTTCATTCATAAAATGCGAGAGGAACGCGCAGAAGCCGCAAGGAAAGCGAAATGATTGCTTGCGCTCTTCAAGCTTTTGCTCTCTCCTACGTTTCTCTATCTCTCTCTTATTGTCGGGTGCGCGTGCACGAAATGTGCACCCACAGAGACGGCGACATGCAACAAAAGAAGCAACAACAACAACTACATAAATCACAAATGTGCAAACAAACAAACTGTAAATACGAAATGGGAAATTCTTATGGGAAATTTGTTACAGCAGACGCGAAAGCAGGTTTATGGAGCAAATTTTTTCCCGTTAAGAGACGAAAGTGAAATAAGAACAAAGCTGAGCTTTAATGTGTGGGTGTTTTGTTGTTTATATGTCACAGTGTGTGTGTGTGTGTGTGTCTGCGTGTGGGGTACAGTGAAAGTCAAATGGAGAAGTTCATCTATTTTTATGAATTTGTATTTTTGCTGTCTCACAGTTTTTCATTGTGTATACATGTTTACAAATTACGAGCAATAATGATGTCTGTTTTCCACCTACTCGAAATAATGACTACAAAAAAGAAGCTTTTAAAAAGCTCTTCGCTGCCATGCGAAATTGCATGCAAGAGTGTTTAGCAGAAGACGAGGCAGAGTCATATTTGAAATGTACATTTTATTTGCCCAGACGAGCGAGACGCTTTTCTCCAGCTGTGAGTACGAAGCAGCATGTGGAGAAGCGCACAACACGACGCTCGCTCGAAACGCTGCCAAAAATCTTTGTTATCATCGCCGTCGTCTTCGTCGTCGTTGTCGCCGCCAACGTTACAGCAAAGAATTTTTGTTTAAATTTTTGTTGATTTTTATTTTACGTTTTGTTTTGTTTAAGTTTTACATTTTGCTTCGGTTCGTGTGTGAAATTTCAACGAGTCGCCAAAATAAATACCAACAGTATAAAAGTGCTTATATTAAAAGAAATATATATATATTATGAGTGTGTGTGTGTGTCTGTTGTGTACCTGCAGATTTGCTGTAAGTGCTACATGTGGCAATTGGCAAAACTCCGCCTGCTGCTTGCTCTCAGCTTGCCACATTACGCAAAAAAAGAAGAAATATTAAATACAAAATTGTAACTGTACTTAACGAGTGGCAAAAATGTGCTTCAATTTGTTGTTGTTGTTGTTGTTGAGGGTTTTCTATATGTGGCAGCTGCTTCTGCTGCTTTTATTTGAATCTTTGCTGTCTGCTGCTGTTTACGCTTTCAACGCTAGTTTCGTCGTGTCTTCCACTTTAGACGACGACCGAGCGGCGCCATATATACACATACATATACTTAAACACACACACACTCACATTTAAGGACACGCACTGAGCCAAGCAGAGCTTCGTTCGTGCTGTTTTCCTTGAAGAAGGTCACCCAAACACACAAGGCGCTTTCCACACGACTCGCTGCCTCTCTGCCTCTCTGCACGCGTCCTTTTATTCTACTCACACTTTCTACGCTTTCACTGCCTTGACCAGCATTTGGGTTTTGTTCTATCCAAATGTTTTTTGCATAATTTTCGCATTTCGATCGCTTTTCGAGCTTTGTTCATTAAAAGTCCCTTGTTATTGTATGCCTACCCCATATATATACTATCGATATATATATACATATATATAGTATACATATTGTGTATCCATCTGTGTCACGTTGCCTGGTCTGCACTGCCTTTGGGTTCTATTGTTGATGGTTTTGCGTTTAGGTTGTGCTTTTCTCATTTCTGCTTTTATGACCAAATCAAAATGGCTCATAAAATGCGCCCCTTTAATTACAGCCCCTCGCCCACACACTCCCGCCTTCAATTCATACGCTTAAGGAACCCAAGAGAATTTCCATATTATAATTTGAATTTATTTTTCTTTGTTAATCCTTTGGCACCTCGTGGCGTATACGCAATTCTAGTCTCTCTTTTGCATGTAATAAATATCTGCCATTTTCTATCAGCAGTCGCGAAACAATTCCCGTTAGGAAAACGACTGCACATTTACACATTTTCCTAGGTCTTTTTTTACGACTTCTCGCCCTCTTGGGGGAAACTCGCGTGTGCCACGGCGGAAAAGTTCAATCAACTTTTGGCGCAATGAAAAAGAGATGAGAAAAATGAAGAAGAAGAAGAAGGTTTCATTCTTGTCAATGGCATCGAAACGATTCATTAGCATATATATATATTATATATATTCTCAGGCAGTTAGTAAAGAGACAAAACAAACTTTTGCTGATGTCATTTTTACGTTGAGCTCTGTTTGTGGCAGCCATTTTTATGAGATTGACTTGCCCCCAATTTAGTTATGTGTGGGAAGGACATAATGCTGTTCAGGCCAATCAATTATGAGGCAGGAGCATCAGGAACGGGAGCTGGGAGAAGTCTTACGAAATTTCGTTAGATAACCACAAACTGGCATCCATAAATTGTGGCACATTGTTAGTTGGCTGCTGCTGCTGCCGCTGTTACTGCTGTCCCTTTGTCTGTCAGTTCACAAACAGCAGCAGCTTCTGTGGCTAATGCGGCGTATGCGCAATGCCGCAATCTCTTCCGCTCCCCCACACAGCTGCCTCTGCCTCTGCTCCCAAAAGCCATTGTCTTTCATTCTGTTGCTTGTGTGCGCTGAACTGCGAGCTATAATTATATATGAATTGGCTTCTATAGCTTTTTTAATGAGTTTTTTGAAGTCTTTCGATTCGTTAATCCTAATGTAAAGTTTAATAATTATTACAACTAAAATTCTTACCCAATTTTTATGGGGTTTCACTTTTAGTTCTTCTTGAAATTAACCTTCCAAGATTAAATATTAGACTTGAATAATTTGAAAATATGTTTTATTGCCCATATATCTTTAGATTCCTTAATTATTATGTGAAGAGTTGCATAGTTTTTACAGCGAAAAATGTTATTTAAATATTATTTTGACTGTATATCGATAAATCGACAAAAATCGATTGTTGGGTTTCATTTTAGTTTCTCCTTCGAAAGAGCTTGTCAAGATTAAATATATATTTTGATTAATTTCAAAAAAATAGATATATAATATAAATATATACATAAATATATATATACCGAATGATTATCTAAGACTGGAAGATCTTCCAAACTAGTCTTAGCTAAATATCAATGGAAATATAGCAAAATTAGTTAGCATAGCTTAAATTCTTTAGTTCCCATTCGCTTGGGTAATAATTTGAAAACCCACTCATGTCCTGCCTCCTGGTGAGTCATATTTGCCTGCAAGCTTTGTCCTTGGCTAAAATGTGTCCTTTTTTATGTAGTCGGCACACCCTGCAACGGCATTTAGCGCTTGCGACTGCATTAGGAATTGGAATTCCTTTAGTTTTTAGTAGCCGGCCTCAGTTCTGGCTACAATATGATAATCGTTTCTGGTACATTTCGGTTTATTTGATTTTTTTCTCTTCTTTTTTTTTGGCAGCGCTGCCAAAATGTTTGTATGCAAATTAACTGCCAGCTAACGTACACCTACAGCCTACACCTGTCTGTCTGTCTGTCTGCAGCGGAACTTCCTTTTTCTTTCTTCGTTTTTTTTTATATTGTTATTGTCAACCCTTCTTATTTTTGGGCCCAATATGAACTGAACTGAAATGTCGTGTTGGGGGCTAGGGCGTGTGGCATGCAAGGTCAGTTCGTGATTTAGCTGCATCATCATTGTTAATCAATAAAACAGCAACAAGCCAAACAACAAATTCCAGTAAATACAACAAGAAATGCTTGGATTTGAAATGGCGAAGATTTAATACCCTTGCCCTTGGATTTTGCATGACACCATAAAGTATATATATTCGTGATCAGCATTAACAGACATGTCCATTTAGCGATGTAGGAGAGCCGATCTCAGAGACTACAAGAGCTGGGAGCATTTGGAATATAAGTTGTCGTATACCATACGCAAAAGAGGCCTATTTCATTTCACCGATAACTATCCACGTTTCACAAATATCGATACAAATCGATATAAGACACAATTGCAAAAAGAGAGCCTTTCAATCGATCTATAACATAACCAGATATATTATTGATCAACAGTATTAAAATTCATGTGTACAAGGTCATCCATCTATCCATCCATCTAAAATGCTATTGCTATAGCACAAATAGTACAAGCTATACAGATCGACTAATGGGCTCGCGCTCTGCTCTCGCTCTGCTCTCGCTCTGCTCTCGCTCTGCTCTCGCTCTGCTCTCGCTCTGCTCTCGCTCTGCTCTCGCTCTGCTCTCGTTCTGCTCTCGCTCTGCTCTCGTTCTGCTCTCGCTCTGCTCTCGTTCTGCTCTCGCTCTGCTCTCGCTCTGCTCTTGCTCTGCTCTCGCTCTGATCTTGCTCTGCTCTTGCTCATTCTGCTACAGAGAGCAAAATAGATTCTTTTCTTGCTCTCACTTTTGCTATTGCTCTTCATTTGAGTGTTCTGCTATTGGCTCTGCAAATGCTCTGTTAAACTTCATAGCCGTAGCAATAGCAAAGCGGAAAACTACAAAGGAGCGTAGTATGTTTATTATATTATTTATATTATTATTAATTATTTTTTAAGCATTTCAGCTGCTATGACAAATTTATAGTACCCCAATGAGAGAGCAAAAGTATTATTTAAAATGAAAGCTGCTGCCTTGCACTTGGCCACCATAATGTTTTTAGCTCGTGTGCCCAAAAGCCAGTTGGCATTTGTCATGCCCCACATGATGATGATAATGTGGGGATGGGACCGACGAGGTTGAGGATTCCTCGTAGGCCGACATCAGATGGTCACAGTGTCAGTTCTGTGTCTTGTTGGCATGCCTGATGACGATGACATCCCGTTGACGTTGCAATGGAGGCTTGCTGTCATGATTTGATTTGATGTGCCTGCCAACAGATAGACACAAAGACCTACAGAGGGAGAGAGAGAGAGAGAGGAAGATAAAGAGAGAAAAAAAATAGCAAATGCCATTGGCATTATCCAAGTGACCCAGTAAAATCAATAAAATCCACATTCATCATGGAAAAGTGGAAAATGTGCGACCTCTTGGGTTCGCTTTACCAACTTTTATTTGTTTTTGCTCGATGCCCGGTTTTAGGCCTGGGCCAAAAAGCAATTTTGGTAGCTGGCTGCCATTGGCAAGCTGCGAGCTTGACACTTGCCGCTGGCCATGTTGTCCACCAAATACTATTTTTAATATTGAAAGGCGGCGCCACGGAACTGTGACAGCCACGCGTGCCCACAAAAGTTGTGTGTGTGAGTGTGTGTGTGTGTAAGTATGTGTGTGTGTGAGTGTAAGTGTTTATGTCTGTTTCAGTAGCGAAATTCTTGGCAACAATTGGACAATAGGCTAATTTGATTTCCACTTTATGGAAGCTGACATCAGTCATTTACTTGGTGATTTGAATATATTCAGTATTGAAAACACTCAAAATATAGTATTTAAAACATTTTGTGGATTTGGATGGGACATCTCAAAAAGTTTTGAAGAAACCCATATCGATAGCTATGGTTTATATTGTAGTTCTTGGAATCAGCCTTTCAGTTGTCTTACTATAATATTCAGTCCGTAAATGATTCAAAACACTCAAAAAAATAAGTGTAAACAATTTTATATACACATTTGTGGCATATAAACAATTTTGAATCCGCTCCTGCCGCATGACGTATGTGTCGCAGCTGGCATCTGCCATTGGCTCTGTCGTCATTGCTTTGAATTGAATGTGAGGCGAAAAGCAATATTAGTAATCAAAAAAAGGCAGCAGCGAAAGCAGAGAGCAAAAAAGCAACGGCTGCTGGCCTCATATAACCTTGAGTTTGCCTGCCAATTGTGCGCGAAATGGCTTTATTTGCGATCCATTTAACCCTTGAGTAAGGAAACATATTGAAAGCATTTGTATCCTTAATTGATTTTATTAACAGACATGCATATATGTTGGAGCGAAGTTTCCCCGCGTCAGGGAATGCCTGGATAAGATAATAACACCCAAGTACCACAGTCGTTATGTACTCAAGCAAAGTTTATTCGGGACTAACTTCAGATGTTTAACATAATTCTGATGCTTAACATTATTCTGATGCTTAACATAATTGTGTTGCTTAACATAATTGCGTTGCTTAACATAGTTGCGTTGCTTAACATAATTCTGATGCTTAACATAGTTGTGTTGCTTAACATAATTGCGTTGCTTAACATAATTGTATTGCTTAACATAATTCTGATGCTTAACATAATTGCGTTGCTTAATATAATTGGTACGCACTAATGAGGGACTTAACATATGTAGGGATGCACAGTTGCATTGCATGTAAATTAACATAATTTTCAACAATATATACACATGAATGTATGCAACTTAAATGCCTGTTGCTTTCCATATTCGTGCAACAAATCTGTCTTTTTATTGCTGCTCTTCAAAGAGTGTTCTTTGTGTCTATAAGCCTAATGATTGACTACTCTTAATGCTCACAGTTTTGATTAAAACCCTGTGACATTTTGGGCAGTCCAGAGCTTAGTCCACAGACAGACAGCTCTGACAGCTGCCAAATGCTTTTGGCATATTTACTTTGTCTGTGTGTGCAAATCCTTTTGAAATGTTTGCTTGCCACTTGGTGTGCTTGCTTTTGGGGCACCTTGGTTACTTTATTTTGTCACATGTTCAGCTGCATACTTTCAGGAGCGGCTACTCCAATCTTACTATTTCACTTGAAATCCAATTACTCGCATGTCGTAGGTAATTCGGTGACCAAACACACTCTTCTGCATATCAATTATTTGGCAGCACACAGAACAGAGGCCTAAATATGACCTTGCCACGACAGGCAAAACTCTTGTTTGCCATTTCATTGGGTTTGCGTGTGGCGAACATATGCAAAAATTAACACAAGTTGCAATTAGTCGACTTTCCGTTACCCTCTCAGCCAGTTGAAGTGGTAGAGAAAAAGCAAACATTGAGATTTTCGACATACCATTTCTGAGCAGCTGAGAAATCGGGAAGAGAAATCCTCAAAGCACATCATATCGAATTGTGTCGTCTTAGCCAAAAAAAAAAAAGATACAGAAGAATCAGGAATGCAATGCATTAAGCCTGCTAGGCTCAGAAGTTGGCACAATACATAAAACTCGCTCACAGTGCATAAAGTCGCACATGAATAAAAAATAAACATCCAGAAAACATTCATTTGTATACATTAACAAAGATTAATCTGTCTGTCTGCCCCAATTTGTTGCACAGTCCGTTTAGAGGGTATAAGAGAATGACGATGGCGACACACGTGTAACGGACTTGAACAGCAGATTAATTAAGTATAAATGTGCTGTAAAATAGATGACGTTACGTACGTACGTCCGGATATACTATACGTACGTGCTATTAGCTCACACGGCTGCCACAATAGAACAAATTAGATAGGAAATCCAATAAGTGCTAATAATATACACACAAGTGCCAATACAAACATACAGTCTTCACTCGGAAATTGATATATCCAAACGGAAGATGAAAAACTTTCCATTTTTGTTCTCGATCTCATCACAATTGTAACAATTGCAATACTGTAGTAATACTAATTAATATTATTGTTGTATGTGGCAAGACAGCTGCAACCGTTTTTAATTAAACAATGAATCGCAAATAAAGATTTAATTTTTATTTTTTTATTGCTGCTGTTAATTACTATTGTAATATTACATGTTTTTTTTATACCAAGTCAATTTCTAATCGATAATAATCGATTTACGATATCAATAAAAGAAACACTTATAAAGATATAGCACTTCCGTTGATATTCAATCAACCATGGCATATTCTCTATCAACTGAAAGAGTAACTCCGATTTGAACACTACCATAATAGGGTATCTCCTGGACGCGCTCTCTCGACTCGATTAGATATAATTAGCATATCATGTCGGGTACTCAGATAACGAGCATAAGAATAGATATCTCAGAAACTTCTTGTCTTATCTCAGTTGCAGCACTCGTGTCTCGTAATTCTTCTTTGTTGGCTTAACCCGATTTTGCATTGAAAACTGACTGACTAACTGACTGACTGACTGACTGAGTGACAGTTGGGCCAGTTTTCATTGGCTTAGTGTGTTTGGACTTGACCCCATTGTTGCAATGGGATGATCGCTGCTTGGTGCTCAATGGGGTTGCTATGATTACATGCGCATTGATTGAGTCACTCGCATTTAGAGTGGTTTATGTGTGCAGAATTCATGATAAGCTGCCAACGTTTTTCTTTATGTGTATTATATTTTTATCTGATTTTTTATCTAAATCAAAGCTCAGTTGTCAGTCAACACTTATGAACCGGCGACTCGTTAACTATTTGAACTAAAAGCTATTCTGTTATTTTTTATGATTTTTGCGCTCTTGGAATTCATCAACTCAGCAGTTCACAGAGGGGATTTTTCATTATGCTGATCCGCATAAGCCTGATGTTATTTTTAGATATCCAATTGCATCCCTCCCCCCTCCCCCACACATTTGGGACCTTTTTGTTGTTGTCTATTCTGCTTGCAAAGCCCGTTGCGCATTCTCTCTCTCTCTCTACCACTCTCACCCTCTCCTGCACTCTCTTTCGCTTTGATTTTCAAACTTTGAAAGCTCTCTGTGCTTCCGCTCAGTTGACGGCGCGTATTTGAAGCAAGCACACGTTGCCGGAAGTTTGCTTCGGTGTGCTCAGCCCTAAAATATATATATATATATATTTACACATATTGTAGTCTAATAAATAATGATTACAAAAGTTTAGCAATCAGAGTTGTATGAAATTGAACCGAATTGTCAAAATTTAAAGTACATCTTTGTGTAGCACGGTCTAAATTTTCGTTATTGATATTGTCTCGCCGTATTCTTTTTCGCCGTATTCTATTTCGCTCGAGATACATACATTAATTACTGTGTCTTTCGGGTTGTTTCACAAGTGCGCGGCCGACTCCTTTCAATAAATATTCTCGATCAAGTTGAAAAAGAAAGGTGTGAATGTTTGCTCGATATGCAAACTTGGCTTAAAAGGCAAAGCTCTATTGATACCATTTTTCATCTGATTTAGATTTTGATTTGCAATTTCATTGGTTGGCTTTCGCTTTCGCTGTGCTCTGTGTTCAGCTTTATACATGTATGTGGTACATAGTATAAAGAGTACTAAATTTAGATGCATTGCTTCTTGAATGCTCAATTAACATGCTAGTGCTAACATAGCCTAACGAACTGCAACAACAACAACAACAACAAATACTAACAACAAATCAAGCATTGCCCAAATTGGCTTTTAACGACTTCTAAACTCAATGTTTAACATTAAATTACTTAATTTTATTGCATACTTGACGGCGTCATTAGCTAAAATTTATGAACTCTAAATTACTTGCCTAAAAACGGATAAAGAAATTTGAAACTTAGTTCTAAAGTTGAAATTTTGAATGGAAAATTATAATACAAACATATAGCAAAGTTATTCTGTATAAATTTTAAACACAGTTTAGTGTTAATGAGAAATTAATAAACAAACAACTGTAAAAAGCTATAGATTGAATATCGCTCTTAATATGTTTACTGACCATATTCTAGAGGTTAATGGGTAGTAAAAGCTTAGTTAGGCACGAATGAAAAACTTGGCTACAAGTCGTAAAAATAGGCAATGAAAACTGTAGTGACATTTTTTTGTGGTCTGGCAACTGTTTTTTATTCTGGGCAGCAAGTCGTCAAGTATTGCAATTAAAAAATGGTCAGCTGAAAGCAAATCGAGCGAAATACAATTGAAGAGTGAGCAGCAAATTCTAAACTGTAATTACAGCCAAAAAAGTGCCTGAAAACTCAACTGAAATTCAGGCGAATCGAACCGGGAACCGAGGAGCAGGAGCGATGATCAATGAGCATCAGTGAGAAGAAGCAGAAGAAGCGATCAGCAGAGATAGATGATAAGCAGAGGAGAAAGGAGTCTACAAGAATTTCTCAGGCAACAAAAACGAGTGCAATTAAAGTGAGAAGAAACTGAAATTTGGAAACTGGAAGCGTGAAACTGGGAAAAGGGTTTGAGCAGTGATCTTCTCCAGAGATTAAAGCCCCAAGATTAAACTCAACTGGAAATGGAAATAAGTGCTTTAGACGAACCGAATCAACCACTCTTAGCCCACAAAGACGAAGAGCAGCAGCAGCAGCGATAATAGCAAGAGAGAGAGAGAGAGACAAGGAGCATTAGAGCGAGATATCGATTTCGATTTTGTTGGAGAGGAAGGATGCGTAAGCAGCTGAGTCATGCCCAGCGGCAGCGGCAGCAGCTCACGGCGACAACAGCAACAATAGACAGCAGCAGCAGCAGCAACAGCAGCAGCAGCAACAGCTATCAGCTGGATGAGCAGGTGCCACAACAACAGCGCCGACGGGGGGATATTAAGGATGAGTCGGATGTGGGCGAGCAGACGGATACGCAAAGCACGCGCAGCAGCAGCTCAACGCCAACAACAGCAGATGTTGCCGATGTGGCAGATGCGGATACCATCAGCGGTTCACCGGTGAAGTGTCAACTGAAACCGGATGCAACCGTTGCAGCAACAAGCAGTCAGCTGGATGCGGATAATGTGCCCACGGTAAGCGAGAGTGGCGCAGTTGCAGCTGCAGCTTCAGCTAATGCAACATCTAATCTCCTGCAGTCATCGCGCTATGCGGCACGTCCAAGTGCCGCCTTGTCAGAGACAACAGCAGCGACCACAAGTGGTGGTCAGGGCGTCAGCAGCAGCAGTCGATCAGCAGCCGGTGGCACCCACAGACGCACCCTCTCATCCGCCTCGTACATCTCGATGCGTTCGCAGGCGACACCAAATGGTGCTCCAGCGTCAGCGGAGCGACCCAAACGCAATCGCTGCTTCGAATGGATACGCGTCCTCTGCCGCATCTGCTGTTGCAAGGTTTGCCATTTGTTGGACACTTTTTATTGATCGATTGCCCGGTGTCAAATTTTGTGTTTTGTGGCGCGATTTCATTTATTAGCTTGCCAGATAGGTAAATCCGATAAATGCCGGCAGCCAATTAGTTATCATGACTTGATTTCCATGTCATTGATTTTGCTAGATGAGTCGCTATGAATAAATTTAATATGTTTATCGAACAGTCGAAAACAAAAACCATATCTATATATGCTCGAAAGCACTTGCAAATAGAAGCTAATATATATAAGTATTCCAATTTTATATATATATTAAGTATGTCTTTCAATATGTCTTTAAAGTTATACGTTTTACATATCTTAAGTTTTCTAGTAACTAAAAATCCATTTCGAAGAGTACTTAGAAAAAGAAAGAGAAAAGTTTTTAGAAAAGTTCTTAGAACTGCTGTAAGTTCGAAAGGATAACTCGATTTTCACATATATCGATTAATATATTTGTTATTTACACTTATAATTATTTGACACTATCCAACAGAGTTCGGGTATCGGCGAGCCGAGTGTTCATCATGCGCTGGTTGTGATATTTTTAGAGTTCTTCGCCTGGGGTCTGCTCACCATGCCCATTATATCGGTGAGTGAATACCATATATACATATACATACATATATATATATTGATATGTGTACATTATTGCAGACACTAAATCGTACATTTCCGGATCACACGTTCCTGATGAACGGCCTGGTGATGGGCATCAAGGGCATACTGTCATTCCTGTCGGCGCCGCTGATTGGCGCCCTCTCCGACATCTGGGGACGTAAATTCTTCCTATTAGTAACAGTATTCTTCACATGTATGCCCATACCGCTGATGTGCATAAATACCTGGTGGTTCTTTGCCCTGATCTCAATTAGTGGCGCTTTTGCCGTCACCTTCTCGGTGGTGTTTGCGTATGTGGCCGATGTGACAACGCCGGAGGAGCGCTCGAAGGCATATGGCCTTGCCTCGGCCACATTTGCAGCAAGTCTGGTCATCTCACCGGCCCTGGGCAATGCCCTGATGGACATGTATGGTGATACACTGGTTGTGGCGTTGTCCACAGCGATTGCGTTGCTCGATGTCTTCTTTATTCTAGTCGCTGTGCCGGAGAGCCTGTCGGAGAAGATGCGACCAGCGACGTGGGGTGCGCCCATCAGCTGGGAGCAGGCAGATCCCTTTCTGGTAGGTCATCTGCTGATCTTCCCAATGCTTGTTTGTTATCATTTAAATATATATTTGAATTGCAGGCACTGCGAAGAGTGGGCACAGACAAGACCGTCTTGATGCTGTGCCTCACCGTGCTGTTATCCTATCTGCCCGAGGCCGGCGAGTATTCCTGCATGTTTGTCTACCTCAAGCTCAAGATGGGCTTCAACTATGTTGAGGTCTCCATATTTATAGCCGTTGTGGGCATACTCAGCATCACTGTCCAAGTAACGCTGGGTTCATTTATGAAGTGAGCAACTCCCCTCCAGCATTCTTATATTTGTATATGCAATCCCCACTAATCTGTGTCCCCTTGCAGAGTCTTTGGCGCCAAGCGCACCATCATTATGGGCCTAGCCCTGGAGATGATTCAACTGCTTTGGTATGGCCTGGGCAGTGAAAAGTGGTAAGTAGCTACTCTTGCACCTCCACAATCCGAGTATAATTAATTTCTGACGAATCTCGCTTTTCTCCAGGATGATGTGGTCAGCTGGAGTTGTGGCTGCCTTGGGTTCGATCACGTATCCAGCGATCAGCGCATTTGTCTCACTTTATGCCGCGCCCGAGAGTCAAGGTAAGATCACATCGATAACAATTAAAGATTTAAAGATTTACTTAACTTATTTGCATAACACAGGTGCCGTTCAGGGCATGATCACTGGGATGCGGGGGCTGTGCAATGGCCTGGGACCCGCCGTCTTTGGCATCGTCTTCTATCTGTTCAATGTGGACCTGAACAGTGAGCACAGCACCGTGCTGAGCAAGAGTCATGCGACGAATGTGGAGAAGATATCGATGCATGTGCCGGGGCCGCCCTTCGTTTTTGGTGCCTTGTGCGTCTTTTGTGCGATTATCGTGGCCGCTTTCATACCCGAGCAGGGTACGCAGACGACGCTGGAGAAGAAACGTAAGGGAGAGCTGTAGTAGAGTGGGCGTGTTTTTTGAACACTTGAGATATTGCCATGTTCCACAATATATATATATATATAGAGAAATTGACAAATGTTCTTTTTATGCATTGACGCAGGTGCCTCGCTCGATGTGCAGTACGAGATTGAGACGGGACACAAGGTGCCCAGCTCTTTGGCGCCGCTCATTCGCTCCGATACGCTGGCGCAGCTGTAGTTCGACATGCCCACAACCACACCCACAACCACGCCCACAACCATGCCCACAACCACGCCCATGCCCACTAAGCCCAATAATATACAAGTGTAGTAATTTAGTAAGAAATGCTGTAACTAGTTTTGCATTAATTTGAAACGGCAAACAACCCAACCACACACATCCAGCGCTAAGTTGGGGTTCTACAAGAGATGCTGTTATATTATTTACTTGCCGTTGCAGTTTGTGATTTGCATTTGTTTATCGCTTATAATTGATTTCATAATTCAGTTATGATGACATATATATTTATTAACCTTTGCCTCAAACCAGCCCGTAAAAGAGCAATCAAAGATACAATTAACAATAATTTAAACATTTTTGTCACATCACAGCGAGAGAGAGGGCGTTGAGCTTAACGAATTTTTATTTAATTTATGCATCAACGGAAAAACTGCCAAAAAAAGAAAAGAAATAAACAAAAATTATATATTTATTATTATTTTGTTTGATCTGAAGTGCAGCACAAGATTTTTATCGGATTATCGGAAATCGTTTACCATGCTAAAAGTAATGCAGATTTGTTAATAAAAAACAAAAGAAAACAAAAGAAAATGAAAATGAAACAAAATACAAATTACAATTATGAATTAGATATAACTGATTAGTAAGCTTTATCTTTGCAAACTGTAGTGATCTGTGGAACTAAGAGTCAAACTGAAAAATGTCACAAATGGGAATACTAAATCGGGCGTTGCACTTTTAGCTAATGTCTAATATGGCTAAAACTGTCAACTGTCAACTGTTAACTGTAAACTGTGTGTAATAGTTTTATTTTGATAATCAAGCAAAACCCGGAAATAATATTGTTTTTTGAACTATCAAGGCTTAGCATAAAAAACGAGATGAGCAAGTGCGTATGTGTATATTACTAAGTAGATGTATAAAGTGTTTGCACCTGCAAAGTTTCATAACTTTCGATATATATATATATATATATATATATATATGTGTATATGTATATGTACACATTATATGTAGACATTAAAAACAAATAATAATATTTATATATACATATATATTTTTGATTTTGAAACGCAACTAATGTAATGCAGTTAAATATAAAACTGAAACCAAATTTCTAATGTACATTTAAACTAATTTAACATAGATGACGACAACTGTTTGTAAATGCATACAAGTATATACATATATATATATATGGATATATGGATATATGTACCAACTTTTCATGCAGTGAAAGCGAAAAGAAAAATGCTGAAAAAGTGAGAGGAGCGCAATTAAAACCAAACAAAAATTATAATAAAAGATTGTGTAACAAAATAAATCAAATAAAGATATGGTTTGATGAAATCTGAACAATTTGCCTACTTGCATATCATCATCATCATCATCATCGACATCTTCATCATCATCATGATCACATGTGCTCTGCTCTCACTGATTGTTGTTATACAGTTTTGACATATTTCAAATAGTTTTGACTTGTTCAGTTACAATTTACAGTTACAATTTTATAGTGTTATTTTTTTCAATCAACCAAATTTGATGTGCATAGCTTATACATAAATGTGCACCAGTAACCCAGTCGAACCGAGAACCAGGACACGTGGCTGGCATCATGCTAATCTCATAGCCATTGGATATTTGGTCGTGCTGCTTGCACTGATTGAGCCTGTCCTGGTTGAGGGTGAGGATGAAGCGTTGGGGCATGGCACAACCCACGAGGAGTTGGGCCAGGCGCATTTTCCGCCCGTGAAGCTGACGCCATACACGTCCAAAGTGCGTTATTCCGGCGATAGGAATCCCACCAGTTGGGCAATCACACCCGTCTTTAATTTCTCCCATTGCCTATTCAACACTTTCATCGGCAATGATTCCGCGATGCCGTCGGGTAAGCATTTCCATCCAGCCAGACCCAAATTTGATTGATTCATTTCCAGGCTATTTGGCGATTAAGAATGGGGACACTTTGGCCCTGGGTGACAAGGTGGAGAAGAACGATTGGGGCGCTCTCCTGGCACATTATTGGCTGGCCTTACTTTGGGTTTTTTTCCTGTTCCTTCTCATATTTCTCATGCCATTCTTTGCGTGAGTAGATTAGTTAAGGAACCAGGAATCCACAATATCCGTTGTCCTCTTTTTAGTGTGTGCTATTGTTGCTTCTGTTGCTGTCGTCGCTGCAAGAAGGGATGCCCGCCATGCCAGGCCACAGATGATGCATGCCGAAACAAGATATACAGCATGATCCTGCTGCTGCTGATCCTATTTATAATGTAGCGTCTTCTATTGACTGGATAAAGTACAGTTGAATTGATTCCTTTCTTCCTCTTCGCAGGATTGGCGCCATCATTGCCTTCGCATCGAACCGCGCGCTGGATCGTGGCCTGGACGAGACCCAATCTACAATGAAGCGTGGCACCGAGGACACTTGTCGCTTCTTAAAGGATGTCAGCGATCACATCCATCACATCTTCATCTACAACTATGATGAGCTGGAGGCCCATCTCAACGAAATGCTAACTAGTAACTCACTTTCCTCCGTTAATCAGTTTTGCTCTTTAGCTAATGCTGACTTTTTTAGATGCTCATCTGCACATATTCTTGGACTTGGCCGATGCCTCCGAGGCAAGTGCCATCGAGCATTTGGAACGCATCATGGATAACATGAAGGAAGCCAACCGGTTGATGAAGAGAGTTGGCAAACTGGAGAAGGATTTGCGTTTCTATAGCACTCAGCTGCGAGATGGTTTGGATTTAATTTATTTAATTATTAATAATTGATTTAATTTATTTGAATTTGTATGGCAGGTGTGCGTGGCGCCAAGCGGGATGTGAACTATGCCTGCGCCAATTTGATCAGCCAGGAGAAGTGCCAGAGCTTCCTAAAAAACTCAGCGATAGAGTTCGTTGACACCTCTCCCTGCCTGCATCTGGATAAGGTGAGTAGGGATTTGTGGCCGACATTATAAGAGTCTCCTAGCTCTGCGGCAAGCTTGATTAATCTTCATACCAAATATGAATTGTTTCAGGTGCCGAACACGACTGTGTTTGTGGACGGCATACGGAGCATAATCTTGGAGACAGAAAACTATCAGATACCCAAAAGGGCGCTGAAGCGTTTTCAGGAGATCGGCGCCAAGATCGAAGCGGCCTTGCTACAAATCGCTCCGCCGATGGTGAGAGATGTGACCAGGGCACGGAATGAGTTTGTGACCCATTCCGCGGAGATACGCGACGTCATCGATGCGCTCATCAGTGACATACACAATCGGACACTACACTCCACGCAGTCCTTTGAGGATGTTTACGATAAGTTCGGGAGCGGTCGCAGCTATGTCAATGTCTTTGCCTGTGTTTTGATTATAACGGTAAGTAGTACACTCAGAAAATAAATATGTGTTGTTGCAACAAATATAAATAAATGTCGATTCCCTGCAGGTTGCAATTATTCTGATAGTTGCGCTGATCTGCGCTTTCTTGGGCAGACTATCAATGGGTGCCACTTGTTTATTGGTGTAAGTACACTCAAAAAAATATTAATAGTTATCAAACGATAATCTTACAATGCGAATTTTATATGTGCAGCGCCATTATCTTCATATTCTGCATATTCTCGTTTTGTGTGCTCCTTGGATTGTTCTACTTTGTGCTGGGCATGGTGACCTATCAGGGCGCCTGTGCGCCATTCCGAGATCAGGATGGGAATGCCATGTTTCGTGAACTGGACGCGGCCGTCGATCTGAGGCACTTTCTGCCACGGGGAGCGCAATCGGATGACTCGCTGCCGGCGTTGCGTATGTCGTCGGCCATCAAAGGTTGCATGGCCAATGAATCGATCTTTGATCTGTTGCTGGAGAACAATATATACGATGCTGAGGATCTGTCAAATATTCAGGTGCTAACCCAAAAGACGGAAGAGGAGGAGCAGGAAGAGATTTTCGATGAGGATCTGTCGGAGGTGTCCCTCTTAACCGAAGAGGAAGTGGCCAAATTGGATGGCACGCGTGCCGGTGATTTGGGGCCATATCATAGCGTTTTATATACTGAGAATATGTGCAGACCCGTTACACCCAATCTGGACACCATATCGGCCGGACTGCGAACGGTGCGGGATCACATCGAATATGATTCGGGTTGGGACACCTGGAATAAATATGGTCGCTTTTCGCTATCGAATGACGCCTTCCAATTCGATACCTACAACAAGGAGTGGACTGGAAAAATCCGCAACATAATGGAAAAGATAAAGCAAAATCTCATTAAAATCGATGAGATGATTCTCTACGAGAATCGCAATTATAGTACCTCCATCGACGTCCTCTTGAAGGCGGTACAGCGCTCGGAGAAGTTCATCAAGGAAAATGGCAAGGACTTCGTGAATGCGTTGGGTACCAATCTGACCGATGCGGTTGACGAGCAGGTCGATCAGTTTCTTGAAGATCTAGTTCGGCAATGCAACAAAGATCTCGGACACTGCACCCCCCTCGCCCACATCTACTATCGGGGCGTTGATCTAATCTGTTATCGCCTTGTCGATCCAATGGTGAGTACCATCAAGAAATCTGTTTCTCGTAGATCTTTTATTGGTCTTATGAGAACAATTTCGAGACCCCTACTTATTGGATACTTATCTCTTATGTCTAGGTATTCATTAAGATAAATGTTCCTTCTACGATTTCTTTTTAACTGATGACATTTCAACTGCTATTTTATTTTTAATTTGCAGAACGGTTTCTGGGTGGGCATGTTGCTTGCCTCCCTGCTGCTGCTGCCCATCCTGATTGTTGCCCACAAGCTGATGTGTATCTGGAAGCGAATGCACGCCGCTTATGTGCCCCCCCCAGTCGTTGTTGTCCCACCGAAACCCAAGAGAGGGTGAGCACATAAAACTTACTACTCTTAATCCAAAACTAATGAACACCTCCAACTATTTATGCGCAGCTGTCCCGCTTGCACTGGTGCTCCGTATGTGCCGCCACCCATTATAGTTTGTACGGGTGGCCAGCAGGTTGCCCAGATGAGTGGTCGAACGGATGTCGGAGTTGCACGTTCAGGTGCCAGTGTGCCAAAGGCTGGAGCTAATGCTGTTGCTGCCAGCTCCTCCAATGCTGTTAAAGAACCGAATGTCAGATTCCAGCCGGAATCGCCGACAAAGCCAAAAGAGGAATAGTAGCAGAAGAAAACGAAGACCAAAACATATTTACATAGGACTTAGTCGTGATAATTGTAAATTTGTAAATGCAATCAAATTATATGAAAGATCTTTTCTTCAATAAAGAAAATATGATTGCTCAAAACCAATAACAATTGTCAAATATCAAATTGTCGACTACTGCTTGAGGCGGTAATCCGATCGGAAGAGTTTGTCAAATCTCGGGGCGATCTGCTTATGCACGAGCTAATTGACAATTATAACTAAATAAAAAATTAATTTAAAATAATCTGGCCAACGATTTCAGCTGTTATAAAAGTTTCGTTAAATATTAAAAAACTATCGCACGCCCATATCGATGTCACGAACAGTTTCGCATTGAATGTTATATCGATGTCAAAGAAAATGATGACGATAGTTGATTGGCCATCACTGAAAGTGGAGCATTACCATCACTAGTAGTTGTCGTTGTGTGCTACGCGCGTCGAGGCTAACGTTCGACGACGGATTATTTGTGTGGAAATTGTGTTAATTGCCCCCCTTAATAAAAAGGTGATTTACTAAGTGAATCCAACTAAATGCTGAATTAAACTGTCGTCTAAATTGCCATTTCAATTGTGTAAACAAAGTGTAGAGTGCCAAGCGATTAAAAATTGAACCCACCACTAGTCAAACAGTAGACAAAGAAAAGAAAAAGAATGTTTTGATGCAGGCGGTGTAATAGATACACACACTCACTCACAAACACTTGCACATGCTATGCTTTGTATGCATGTATATGTGTATGCAGTGAAAATGCAATTATATATGTATGTATGTAAATACGCATCCCAATGCAGCTATTCCCGTTTTGTATGTGTGTTTGTATTTTGACCCACGCACAGTTACAATTCACATTCCAAGTAGAATACGCGAACCCAGGCCACTGGAAGCTGTACACACACGCATAAAATGAAAAGGGAGGGGTTCCCCAATTGTGTACTACTATTTAAATACATGTGTGAAATAAAAAAAAAACAATGTTTGCTTTTGCAGATTCAATTGATATTAATATTCTACACAAGAGAAACTAACTAGATTCCATTGCACTGGAACTGGAATGGTTAAGTGTTCCAGCTGGGTAGCTTTTTGTTATTTGTTGACCAAGTGTTTCAAATTACACAGTAAAACAATGCAAACACCACACACACACACACTCATGCAGACTGAATGTTCTTGATTTGCATTTATATGTATATATGTGTGTGTTTGGCTAATTGGATTTGGAAGTTGCCGTCAGGTGAAATATGATTTGATTTATGTGTTTTTGCAATGCAGAAGCTGAGCAAGAGACAAAGACACCAAGTACCGTTACTCTTGTATGTCTGTTTCTGTGAGTGCGAAGAATGCGTTATTGTTCTCACATTCAGGTTGAGGGTGAGGTGAAGGTGAATCTAGCGCTCATCTCACCTCTAACCCCTCCCCTACCCACAACCCTTTATTGTTTATTTTTTTTTAGATGGACTGCTGGGTTTCTTTACTGTTCACACGCGACAACTTGAGATCGGAATCAGGGCAATTGAATTCGTATGTGTGTAGTGGTAAATGTGCATGGCATTTGCGCAGAATACACAACTACAGCTACAAATACAGTTACAGATACATCCCTGACCTGTGTAAAATACACATACACACATACATCCTATATATGTTTATGTAAATGCCATTACCTATATTCCCATTGCATATGTGTGCATTGTATGTATGTATGTGTTTTGTTGGAGACGCTGCTCAATTCTGGCTGCTAGCAAGCAGAGGCCGTAGCCCAAATCTATCTGCTGGTCTTCTATGCGCATGAACTACGTCTGTATGTGTGTATTTATGTATGTATTTATAGCCGGCACCCAAGTATTTATCTCTGTTTTTTTGGGCACACTTGCATTCGAAAAGCTATGCAAACATGCAAGTGCATGTCACCAAATTGCGTTCCCAATTTGCATTCTTAATGCTTCCAGTTTCCAGCTGAAAGTTATCTATTAATGTGTTGGAAATTAACGTTTCTTGCTACGCTTCTTTACTGTTATAAAGCAAAGCAAAACAGCAAGAAATACCAATCATACTAGTCTCTTCTTCTCTCTCGCTCTTCTCGTTGACATATGAAGCCAATGCTTTATGCTTGTAACTTCTACTTCCGTTCGCTCATCAACAACAATAACAACCGCAACAACTTGACTCATTTCTCTCGCTTTGTCTCATATGAGTATGCGTTTTATATTCATTGTTTGCCATCTATCTCGCTTGCACATGTGCTTAATTTCAATTGTAAATTGTTCTTTGTGTCAGCATTTGATTAGCCCCCCCGAAAAAAGAGATTTTTATGGTAGCTCCAGCTGAGTCTGTATCTGACTCATATGGCTGGCAAAACCAGTTTCCCTTGGCCAGATACCGGTTCTTTGTTGCGCTCAAAAGTATCTGCACATCAACTGCGGCCACATTTCGTGCTATCTTTTGAAACAGCGCAAAGATGACACTGAATTTCCGCCCATGGCCAGCAGATCAGTTTTCCTTCAGTTTGTTGTATACCAAATATCTGAGATTGTTTCTGTTACCAAACAAAGAAACAAAAGCGTAATTCGGAGTTTAATGTTGCCTAAATACGAGCAATATGGGAAAAATATATTTCTATATATAGTGCAAAAATAATAAGCTTAAATATCTATTGTACTCACTATATTTGATATATAAGCTTGAATAAATAAGAGCTGAGAAATACGATAAATTATACTCCAAGTGATAAAGCTCTTATCTAAATAGAATCTTCACAGTTTATTTTCTTTATTATTATGTAAGATTTTCATGCTCTCTGGAGTTGAATCCAAAAATAAAATTGTTAATACAGCTGTTATCTGGCGTATCTATTTACACTTTACGTTTGAGATTGAGATCAGATTTGCTGTGAAATAAGAAATTTATGACTCCAAGTGCTGCAGCTCTTATCTAACTTAATCCTTAACTTGAAACTCGTTTAATAGATTTCTCCTACGATCTTGATTTAAATCCTTACTTTATTTTTGAGATTGATATCAATTTGCTTGTATACTTCAAATACGATTATTTTTTCCGAGTGTAGCTTCAATACCTAACTTGCCAATCAATAATATATCGCTTAACATAAGTGATTGAAATACGTCGACAGTAAGTGCAAAACTAGGTTGCAGGTTAATTAGATTGCCTGCAACCCATTTCCAACTTGTGCAACTTGTCCCTTAATCAAATTGGCTGCGCCCCAAGACGACGCAGTGCGGGAATTTAAAATAGAGTTGAGTTGTGCTGAAAAAACAACCTGTCTTGGCCTCAATAAGTTCGAATCGTACTTTTCTTGGCTTTCACTTAAAATATAGACGTCGCTTTTGTTGTTTGCGTGTTTGCTATATCAATATTTGCCCTCAACGCCTTTTTTTTTTGCAGACTTGAAAACACTTGCTGCTTGGCATTAATTATGCGAAGCGATATTAGTTGAAAATCTAATTGTGCCACAAATTCCAGCCACAAGAGCAAATTCAAATACACATTTCAGTTCAAGGTCAATCAGCTGATATGAATTAATTAGGGATAAACAAAAGCATTCCGTTATTCAGCAATTGTATAGGTATTTATTTATCTTTAGCTAAAGTGTGTGCTTACTTGCAGTTTTCTCGAGAATCGTGTAATTTTAGCTGCTGCTACACAATTCTGTAGTGTTGACTGAACTTAATCATCTGCATCACAAGATCTTCATATCACACTGTATCTATTGAGTACACAACTCTGGCCTAGTCAACTATTTATTTTGGTTAGTCATGTAAATCACAAGATCTCCGTATCACTCTATATATATATGTATTTATTTAGTGCACAATTCTAGCCAAGTCAACTGCTCATTTTTATGGGCATATGTGCAAACACTTTCTAATACATGAAGCCGTGTACATTTGTGTATTGCCCAAGCGAAAGGTATCTGGTTGCCACAAATGTACAAAAAAAGAAGAAAAAAAACCTGTTAGGCTTGACTGACTTAAAACAGCATCAGACAGCAAGACAGCAAGACGGACAGACGGACAAACAGACAAACTGATTCAATTTCAAGAAGTGGGTCGTCGTCGGCGATTACTCGTTCGGTTTCCAGCGAATTCCATGACTCGACCGCGTCGTGAAACTGCAGATATAAAAAAAAAAATTTAATATTACTTATAAAAATTTGTGCACAATTACCACATGTGATAAATTCATTATAAATAATCATTTGTGGCTGCAGTTTTGCATAAGCATTGGTATTGCCTTTAAAATTAGATGTTGGAAGTTTTTTTTAATTGGAATTTAGCTTGATTTGTTATGGTTTCCATTTTAAATATAGCATTATTCTTGTGGTCAAACTGCGAGCTAATCATTATGGCTTTTGCAAATCGTTCGAGTTTTGGTAGAGCTTAGACTCAGAATCATAAGCAAACTTATTCGACTTAGACCCATATCCACATGCCAGTTTAGCTTTAAATATACAGTTCTAAATGCCAAGCCATGACCAAAAAGACCTAGTTTTCAAATATTTGTTGACTTTTGTACAAAAGTTATAGCTAAGAGCAGTAGTAGCCATGTCCCAAGCTGATTTCTTGTGCTAATTATATTATAAGTGTAAATTTGTAAATTTTTGAAATGATTTCAATTTATTTTGGTACTAATTTAAGTGGCACATATAATTTAATTCCCGTGGAAGTGGTAGCCATGTCTATTTGGGATTTTGTAGGGCTGCATTTTGGCATAAATTTGAAAATGATAGGTTGGAGCAGCAGCCGCCCCTAGAATAATCGGTGCGCCACCTGGCAGATTGCTCAGATTGCTGAGATTGCTCTCCGACTGCGCATGTGCTTAGTATTATCAGGTCTGCAACTAATTTTGTTGATTTTGTATGGTTTGTTGTGTTTGTTGAAGCACAAATCGCTTGTGCGTGGTGCGTGTTTGAATTAAAGTTGACCTCTGCCTCTGCCTCTGTCGCTCTTCTTCTTCTTCTTCTTGCTGCATTGTTGTCAAGCGAGGGCAGCTTCCAGCTTTTGTCCGCTGCTCATGTCAAGGCCGTTCAAATGCTACGCTCTCTCTCTCTATCTCGCTTGTGCTCTCTCTCTCTCTTTCTGGCTGTCTCTATATTTCGCTCTCTCCCACTCTCTCCACATTTGGTTGCAAGCGTATACAGAATTTTGCCAGGAGCAAATCGCACCTTCAACTTGTCGTAGTCTGGCACAGCATGAGCTAGACAACGCAACGTATACGCAATCTAAAAGCAATTTTCCTCAATTGTTGTTTGACATGAAAATTAAACGGGCTGTTAACTGTCTCTGTTAACTGGCAGGCGACACTTTAAGCCTGGCCCCTATTTAGTGTAAAACTGACCAGGCCATTGCAAAAACCAAACAAAAACAAGCCGTTAAAAGTGCGCATAAAAAAAGTAAGATAAGCACTGTGCGTGTGCGAGTGTGTGTGTGTGTGTGTTTTGTGTGTTTGTTTGTTGTGCGTGTTTTGTGTTTACTGCGACACCTTCTGCTGGGGCAAGGCAAGCGAGGCAGTTAAGCGGCCGTCCGTCAGTGGTTCAAGTACCAGCCAAGAACAACTATAAAAACCACATCAGAGTCTTGCACCCCATTTGTCCATTTAAGTTGAGCTTCTTCGTTCTGCCTGCTGCGGCTGCTGCTGCTGCTGCTGCACACCACAACATACAGTTTACAGTTCATGGCGAGGTTCATTCAACTTTGCCTCCTCCTTTACTATCTGTGTAGTGCATTCTATGACGCACTTGTTGTTGTTGTTGTTGTCGTGGTTGCAGCTGCTGCTGTTCTAGCAGTGTGTGCTTGAAATTCATAATCGTCGATTGAATAATGTTTCATGAATAAATTTATATGGAATATTAAAAATAAAAAAAGAAGTACACATATCCGACGATATGTATATGTATATGTATATTCTAATATAAATTTGTGATGATTCAGCGACTTATTCTGTGAATTAATAAAAATGTATACTTATCAGGAGGTTTATACAGCAGTCTCGCGCACTTAATATATATATTAATATTCACTTCTCAGAAATTCATGGCGTGTTCTTTTACTTGGAATTCGCTTCGCAATATATTGATAGCATTTATTCTATGAATTATAAAGAAATCTGGACATTTCTGTGTATTCAAGCATATGTATACTTATGGGGAAATTTATGCTGGTGATTAAATAAGAATGAAAATAATATCCCTTATCAGAAATTCCTTTCCCTTTCAGTTTTTTTATATTTATATTAAATGTTCCCTCGTAATTTTGAAATGCGCCTGATAAGGAGCATTTAACTTGTTTCATCTGCTTCTTTCTCTTCTTCTTCTTTGCAAATCAGAACGAAAAAAGCGAGAACAGTCGCAGCCAGGGTAGAATTACGTATTTGCCGTTCTGACGAGCATAGCCTCGGTGGCGCAGTTGGCAGCGCGTAAGTCTCATAATCTTAAGGTCGTGAGTTCGAGCCTCACCCGGGGCATGTAATATTTTTTGTTTTTCTAATTTTCTTTAATGCCTTGAACTCATTAAAAGTAAGAAAAACAGACATATATATATATATATATATATATACACTTAATCAGCAGCGACAGCCGAACTCAGAGCCTATTGGAGCTAGAGACCTGAAATTTGGAATATACACAGGCAGATTAGAATTATTTTATTTTAACTCGACACAATTATAGAGATATAGTTTTTTTAATTGATATATATTTTACAGACATATATATTATACAAATTTCATTAAGAATCGGCAGAAATTAATTTCATATTGAACAAACTAAAATTAGCTAGCCCATTTAACCATTTCCTGTTCGAGGGTATCTTAGATCAGCAATTCAGATATATAGAATATATTGCTAGTATTAACTGCCAGGCATATATGCTATGCTTCCTTCGAGGACATTTAGATTTGCTCTCGCAGATACGAACTTAGAGTCGGCCAGTTGAAATTGGAATTGCTGCTGTGGATTGTCATTCGCATTCGCATTCGCATTCGGTTTTTATTGGCTTTAATTGATGTCAAGTGGAGTGTTTGCCACACACTCACACACACCACAAAACATTTGAGCATTTGTGCTTAAGCAAATAAAGATGCGACACACCCACATCAAGAATGAAATATATATATATAGAAGTGTATATATTTGCATTTCAGATTTGGTTGGCTGTCAGGGATTAATATCAATACACCTATATGTAAATTGGGTCAAGACATGCTAAATTCATATTAGGGAGTGTTGTTGGCTTCGAGAAAAAAACACGTTTGTTTTAATCGTTTCCCTTTTTTTCTGCTTGCAGCGCTCGCTGACGCATGAAATGGATGCGTTGCTCTCCGGTGGCCAGAAGTGGAACCCAAACAGCAGGAGCCAAGCGTGTTAGAAGCAACATTTCCAGAGCCCAGACAAACGGCCACAGCACACTCCTATTCTAAAGAGGAGGAGGAGTAGGACGGTAGACGGTCAGAGAGACAGACCAGAGAATGACACAAGCGACGATGGAACGTCTTAAGGCCAAGGCGGCGCCGGCACGCTATAAAATCAGCGCTCGAAAGCGAAGACAGCGTCAAATTGTCTATTGGGCCATATGCAGTTTTAGCCTGATAGTCTTCGGCTTCGCCTTGGCCACCTTAATAAGGCCAGCACACGCAGCAAATGTAGCAGCAGTTGGAGCAAGAGGCACAGAGGAGTGGCGAGAAGAGAAGCCTGGCCAGCTAGACTCTGACTCGTCTCTGGCCAATTTCACGGACTACAAATCGAAGGCCAACTATACCAAAGAACCCAAGCAATCAACCAAGGCAATGGATCCCGTTTACAATTTTACACGCTACTTGTTCGATTATCTCTTGCCCGAAGAGGCAGCAATACCGCCGGGTAAAGTCAAATTCCAACTAAATCTATAACTAAAATCTTTAATAATGTCTTGGTTATTTAGGCTACATTGTGATCAAGGAGGACAGCATCGCTTTGGGCCCGAAGGTGGAGGAGAATGATTGGCGCGAGCTGCTCACACAGTATTGGGTGGTGCTCATTGGCACGTTTTTGATGGTCGCCCTCGTCGTCATCATGCCCTTTATAGCGTAAGTTTGAACAGCTCCTCCTCAGTTTAAATTCCTTCTCTAATTCCATTCTTCTATATGCACAGCATCTGCTATTGCTGCTTCTGCTGCTGTCGCCGTTGCAAGGAGGGGTGTCCACCCTGCGATAGTCAAAAGGACGCGCGCAGACGCTGCTGCTGCGGCCTGTTGCTGCTCCTGCTAATCATTGGAATTCTGTGAGCTCAAACACATCCCCATCAATATTAGTTGTACATTTTAGTTACCCCTTTTGCAATCGTAGTTTTGGTGTTATCATTGCTTTTGCTACCAATAAACTGTTGGATCGTGGCTTTGAGGAGACGAGCACAACGGTGCGACGTGGCAGCCAGGACACCTGCACCTATCTCAAGGATGTCTCCGATCACATTCACCATCTGCTTGTCAACAACTACGAAGAGATGGACAAACATGTAACCAACAAGCTAACGAGTAAGACTCAAGTTCAAGTCTGTGTCCTGTTTTGCATAGTAAATGTAACTCCTTTTTCCCCCTTTAGACTTACATAAAACCATATTCCTTAATTTAATGAATGCATCGGAGGCGAATGCAGTTTATGATCTCGAGCGCATACTGGAGAACATGGATAAGGCGCAAAAGTTATTCAAGCAAGTGGACAAGCTGGAGAAGGATTTGCGATTCTATGCCAAACAGTTGCGAGATGGTAAATTATAAATGATAAATGATATTATTATATGATACATTTATTATATATTAACTAATTATTAGCGCAATTATGTATTATATATTAATTATTTATCTTATCCATAATTTCTAATACTTTAAGGTGTTCGTGGAGTTAAGCGCGATGTGAACTATGCCAGTGCTGTGCTCTGCGGCAATCGGGAATGCTTGCACTTCTTGGAGCGCCCCGAAATCCAGTTCCTCGATGGTTCGAAGTGTCTGCAATTCGATGACGTAAGGATTGGATGGATTCTTTAATAAAGGGATTATTACTGAAACCGTTCTCTCTTACAGCTACCAGATACCACGTACTATCTGAAGGCCATGGACTTAATCATTGCGAAGAACAGTGCGAAAACATCCAAGGAAGTGATTGGTCGACTGCAGGATGTGGGCGATAGGATTAAGGCTGGCATTGATCCGCTTATACCACAGATTATCCGTGATATTCGCAGTGGACAGGAACGGTTCCGCACTCAGGCGAACAATATACGCAGCATGATCGATTCTGTCATCAGTAAAATACATTTAAATACGGTTCGATCGACGAAATCGTTTGAGGATGTCTACGACAAATTTGGAGCTGATCGCAGCATCATCAATGTCATCGTTTGCGTCGTCCTACTGATTGTGGGTGCAACCATACACTTAATTGAATTCCACTTAATTTAATTTAAATTTAATTTTCTGATTTAGATTCTGATTGTGCTGATTATTGCGTTGGTTTGCGGCTGCTGCGGACGTCGGCGTCGTGGATATCGCGATGATTGCTGCAGCAAGGGAACAGGCGCTTCCTGCTTGTTACTGTGAGTATTTAAAAATAAAATTCCATTTAAATATAAAATAAATTTAAATATAAAAACAACGCATAAATTACAAAGTATATATTTAAGTTCAATATCAATATAAATACTTCTTCCTTTTAGTGCCATATTGCTGATATTCTGCGTGTTCTCGCTTGTGGTTCTCGTTGGCGTATTTTACTTTGTTTTCGGCCTGGCCGCCTATCAGGGTGCGTGTGCCCCACTCCGGGATCAGGAATCGAATGCGTTATTCCGTCAACTGGACTCGGCCATTGATCTCAATCGTTATTTGCCAAAGAGCGAACTCAAAGCGGAGTCGCCGTTGCCCCCGTTGCGCATTTCGAGTGCCATCAAAGCCTGTCAGGCGGATCAGTCGATCTTTAAACTGCTCAAAGACAACGATCTGTATGACATTGAGGATCTGGCGAAGGTAAAGGTTATCGGCGCGAAGCTAGCCGTGCCCATTTTCCAGGCCAATCTGGACAATTTCACAATACTCATGGACAATAATAAGCGTGATTTGGAGGCATTGCGCAGCAGCAATTTATCGAGCTATCAAAGTAAAGTCTACACGGATCTCTTGTGCGATGAGCTGACGCCCATTCATCTGCCCACACTGGCCATTCAGTTGCAGGAGTTGCGAGCCAGTCTCTGGAGTCAGTGGGGCATCTTTGATTGGGCCCGCACCTCTCTGTATAACGAAGCCTACAATCTGCAGCGATATCACGAAGAGTTCGTCGATAAGATCAAATCGATAATGAGCAACATGACGCAAAAACTATTGAAAATTGATCAGCTTATTCTGTATAATGGCCATGCCTTTGGTGAAACCATTAAACTGCTCCAGGCATCAACGGAACGCTCGGAAGTCTTCTTTCGAGTTCATGGCCAGCAATATGTGAGTGAACTGCGCGAGAATCTGACCAACTCCATCAGGGACCAGGTCGTCCAATATATCGAAATGGTTGTGGAGAAGTGCCAGGGAAATGTCGGAAAGTGCGCTCCGCTCGCCAGCGTTTATCGCCGCAGCGTCGACTTGATTTGTCATCGTCTCGTCGATCCAATGGTGAGTGGACAAAAATGGTGTATATGTTGTTATATTTAACTTACCTTATTATTCAGATAGTAATTCTATATTTTCTGTTTATTTTTAGAATGGTTTCTGGGTCGGAGTGCTGCTGTGCGGTCTGCTCTTCCTGCCCGTGCTCTTTGTGTCCCACCGCCTGCTGTGCTTGTACAAGAAGATTGATCCCTATTCGGCGCCAGCTGTGGCCGTTGTTGAGGGCGGGTGAGTTAGTTCCCTGTCCCAAGTGAGGACACTTACCCGTGTTATCATCATATTTAACTGCATGCATAACGTTGGGCAAATGCGAGTTGTTAATTGGTTTTGCACATGGCCACTAATCTGAGCATTCCACTTGTGTTCCGTTCTCTCATTTCACCGCTAACCCCCCCATTATGCTACACACGCTGCACGCCCCCGCATCCCGCACGCAGCAGCGACTACTTATACGATGCGTACAGCGAACGCGAGCGCGAGCATGTGCCACTGGCCAAGTAAGCGATAGAGAATTGTGTGGATGTCTGATAAGAGGACACCGCCTCTGAGCCACACACACACACCTCTAACTGTCTCTCTCCCTCTTCTGTCTCTTCGCTATTTGTTATCTGTTTTTTTAGTGTGCCCAAGAAGCGACGCAAGGCGTACGAGAGACGGACGAGGGAGCAACAGGATTACTATGAGGATGCATCGCCCAGTGTGTCGAGAGTGTCGCGTTCTGCAGGCGCTGCTTCGGGTGCTGCCAATGGTGATGGTCCAACTGCTGGTGGCAGCAATATGCGCTATAACGATGTGGCACCCACGTAAGTTCATCCCCACATCTCCCTCACCACATTCCCAGAAAAGGAAAAGCCACGCGTGTCCTGCCTAATCAAAATTTCTAAATTAGCATATCTAACACACATATAAATATTTATATATATATATATATATATATATGATATCCTTCGATACCAGAAACACACACAAAAGTTACAAATTGAATGGCCGCCCAAATTTAATAGCTACTTTTTCGATTTTGTTTTATTTAGCGCTAAAGTTGTACATGATACAAGGCCAAAAGCACTGGCCGCAGATGGTTTCTTTTAGGCCTGAACCGAAGTGCAAATGGTTTGATTTGGTTTGGTTAATACATATTTTGTTTGGTTTACAACCTCCTCTATAACTGTTTCTCTGCCTACCAATCTGTGTGTCTACAGTTGCCCATCAAATAATGGCACCACTCGCCACCGCCCGAAATCTTTTCAAATCTGTCTTCACTTTTTTCAAAACTGATAAATTTCTGGAACTGGAAAAAGAAGGGGGAAAAAAGTGGTGCCATTATTATAGTGGTGCAGCAACTAGATGTGTTTGTGTGTGTTTGTTGTTGCTTTTTGTTACTCTACGCAATCATATGGATCATTTGTCATATAGTCAGTCCAAAGAACATTAACTGGCTATGCATATATGCATATCGAGCACCCCTCATTCTGCTTCAATCGGAGACTACAGCTACAACTGCAACCACTACAACTATTACTCTCTGCTCCATTGCCCAACTCCGGACGCAAAATTAACTGTTGCTTCAGTTGCAAACTAATCCGACATGACTCAGTTGTTCTTGTTTTTTATTCGTTGTACAGTTTATTTGATTGACCCGATTATTAACCGATTTGTATTGCAACAATTCACAGACACTGGGATCATGAGCCGCCACGTTATCACAATCCGCCCGTGGCGCCGCCAGCATCCGAATATGAGCGTCCACCTCCCTACTACTATCCAGGTGCCTCGGACCAGGATTAAGTGGCTAAAAGACATGCAGACAGACAGGAGAGAATGGAGAAGAGAACGCAAGGATTTCATTTTGAATACTGGAAGCAACAGCAACAACAACAACAACAACAGCAACAACAACAACATGCAACAAACCCATTTTACTGAGACTGTAATTTTAGTTGAAAATTAGGTTTTTTATTTAGAGTTATTATGTAATTTGTAGCATCACAATGTGTTGTAATATTTCTTTTGTGGACTGTATCAGACGATCTGCCAGACAATGATATATATGTGGATTAGTGAAAACCTAGTTTATAAGCACAGATCGACACAGACCCAGACGAAAGCAAATTCGCATCGTAGTAATACTCCCCATATATATATAGATATATACAATATTGTTTAAAGTTTACACATTAAAAATGTTGCCAAAAGAGAAAAGTGAAGGAAAGAAGCAAAGTGGAAGACGGAAGGCGGATAGGCGGATAGTAGAGAGTGATGCAATTGGGTTGAAATCAATATGAATATGCACAGCTAAAGCATTTAATAAGTTAGTGTTCAAAACAAAACAAAAAAGAAAACAAATATCCCAAACGGAAGTTTAAAGAACAAAAGGAAGACGCTCACGAACTTGAAAGTATCTCATTAATTTATTGAGCACCCCGCAATAATCAATATACGATTAATTAAACTTGAAAATTTGATGCGTGCCAGAGATAAAAACTGTTGAAAATCAAAACACAACCAGAACTGCCATTTTAATTTAGTGAACTCAGCGCAGATCAGAGCATAAATCTCACAGGTTTTCGAGTCCTTTTTATTGATATATACGACAAGTGTTTGTATTTATTTTCCAAGAAACGAATACACTACACTAATACAGACGACTTCCTTAACACACCCCCCCCCCCTTCCCCACCCCGCTCCCTTTAATATGTATGTACTTTCAATTGTCATAGTTAAGTAAGACAATATTTCTCAAACTCTCAACTCCAGATACAAATACATATATTCAAAATCGGGGCAAACTGCAAGTAGCCAAAATACAAAAAAGAAAAGGTCATACACCTACACACACACTCACACACATGTATTACATATGTATTTTAGTTAAGCAAGAAAAAGCAACAAGTATATATACATATATATATATATACTGATACTGTCTGAATGTATGTAAACATTTTCACTTACGTACATTTCATGCATTCTCTGCCTATGTCATTTTTAGTGTTTAACAATAAGCCAATAATATGAATCAAAGTTTTAAAGCTAAAAAGGAAAACAGAAAAACAACAAAAAAAACAAAACAATTACTGTGAAAATATAAATACAAATATAAATTATAAAAATATTTCGAAACGAGTTTGATTTCAATTTGTTCTTGTCATTTGTGCACTTTATTGATCAACCCATGTTTTATTTATCACATCAAAAATACTGTTATATATGAGCATTTATTATATTATAATTTATTTCATCATTTGTTACGGTATTTAATCAATTTTGTTGTTTTTTAAGTTGTAAAACTGTAAATGCTCTGCTTAGCAAAGTTTCCAATTTCTGTTATACGATATTGGAAGTGCCTCGCTAAATACGATAAGTCGTCGTCACATATCGTGATCGCGACGAGCATAGAAAGAGTGTGGAATTTTTACTTTGCTGAGTAGTTAAAACAACGACCGACTATTTCGGATCTTAAGTATATATGTATAAGAATATATAATACATGGACGACTGCAATGAACATCTCAAAGATAAGCCAAGTCAAATTGTGCAAATAGTATGTAGCAAAGACTCGAACCACTACACTAAGTTTGTGTAAGCCGAGTTCCATTTTACGGTATGCAATGCCTGCTGGTAAGTGAATAACATTTCATCTAGATGGACATCTAAGATTATAAATATTCTTCATAGTGCAAGCAGGCCAAATAAAAGATTCTCAGTGCGAACCTGTTCGTCCTTTGGCAGTGTGTGTTCTTGCTGCTTGCGCTACGGTTGATGTTGTCGCTTGCAGTCGCTTCTGCTGTGGAGAAGTAGATCTTGTTACCATGTAGCGAATACTCTACCAAGAATCAGCCATATTTCCATTTAATATCTCAGAATCCGAAGTAGTATCAGACGAGGAATACAGTTAGCAATTATATTAGCGATTTAAAATCCATAAATGCGAAGCTTGATGATTGATGAATTTGTTCTTGCTACGGTGAGTTCCACACAAATATAACTAAGCATTTATTTATCCATTAGCACTGATGGTGTTCGTTTCTGTTGATATATCAAAGTCGATAGTCGAGTGAAGTAAAAATCAGAGGCTTACTTAATAGCTCAACTAATTATGTTCCGCATACTCTTTAATAGACAAAAGTTAGAGCTGTACAATTGTCTCTCTAATTGTTATCACCCAATGACTCTCATCTGCCTGAATCAGACAGATTTGTCCTTACAATGAATCCTTTGGAAGCAAGCTTTGCTTTTGCTGTCACATCAAATGCAAGAAGCTGAACAAATACGAATAACCAAATAGAAATTAAATATATCTATTTTATATGTGATTTTTCAGTTTCAAATATCAATAGAGTGAGGACTGCAGCATGACAGGCGGTTTCAAGGAACAGCAGACAATGCACGAGAGGCTTGGACAACGACACTATACCTATGCCGAGTTCACCCCCTTCAGATCGAACGTCAACTATAACCAGGAACCGCGAAACGCCCCTTTGGGCATGGGACTTGTGTACAAATTCGTCCACTTTCTGTTCGAGCATTTGCAACATCTTGGCGGCGAGCTGCCACCCGGTTAGTATTAATCTAAACTGGACAATTACAGTCACATTTGACATATATTAGATGTCCTTCTAGGCTACATAGTGTTCAAGAAGAACGATACTCTCGATTTGGGGCCCAAGGCGGATCTAAATGATTGGAACGATTTGCTGAAGAGATACTGGTTGGCTTACATCTGGGTGGTGTTCTTGCTCTTCCTCGTCATAGCCATGCCCTTCGTTGCGTGAGTGTGTTGACCCAACTTGCACATAAGGATCAGATTATAAATCTTTCTTTTTTTCCATCTACAGCATGGGTTATTGCTGTTTCTGCTGCTGTCGACGTAGCCCGGAGAGAGAGCCACCCATCGACACGAAGAGGGATCTGCTGTGGCGCCTCTTCTGGGCTTCTCTGCTGATGCTGCTCATCTTCGGAATGCTGTAGGTATAATCATTAGGCCAGGACTCAGGACGCAAAGACTCAACTCTAATTGCAGATTTGGTATCTATATAGCTATCGATACCAACAGACTGTTGGATAGCAGCTTGGAGAATACAAAGACAGTCATTCGGATAGCCAGCGAAGATGCCTGCAGTTACCTCAGGGAAGTCACGAATCACATCCAGCATCTGCTTGTGAATAACTACGAGGAGTTGGAGACACACCTAAGCGACATGTTGAAGAGTAAGAAATCCAGCCGATACTTACCCATATTAAATGTTTCATCTGTGATCGATTCTAGATGCACATAAGCACATATTCCTGGATCTGATGGATGTGTCCGAGGCGAATGCGCTTTTTGATCTGGAACTCAAACTGGACAACATGAAAAAGGCCCCAAAACTGTTATGGGAAGTGGAGAAATTGAAGAGGGACTTACACTTATACGGCACACAGCTGCGAGATGGTAAATACTTCCAATCCAACTCGATTATATTATGAATTATATTTATTTCTACTCCCGGAAAGGCATTCGTAGCGTCAAGCGTGACGTGAACTTCGCTTGTGTTGTGCTCTGCGGCAATCGCGATTGCCTGCGCTTTTTGAAACACACAGATATTCAGTATCTGGATACATCTAAATGTCTTCACTTCGATAAGGTGTTTATCTTAAATTATAATGCAACAATTATCTCATTTAACGGAACATTTGCTCTTTCAAGCAGCTGCCCGACATCAAACCCTTTTTGATAGCCATGGAAGCAATCATTGCACAGGATGTTGGCAGGACAGCCAGGCAAGGAATACAGCGACTACAAGTTGTGGGCGACTCGATTAGGACCAAATTGGATCCGCTTATCCAACCACTGTTGCGAGATCTTCACTACGGCGGAGCATTGTATCACATTCAAGCGATGTCCATGCGCAACGTCATCGATACAGTTATCAAGGACATCAGTTTGAATACGGTTAAATCCACCGGCATATTTAAGAGCTTCCACGATAAATACGATCATCATCGCAGCAACATCAGTTACACTGTCTTCGTCATTCTGCTCACTGTGAGTAACAGTGATGTGTAAAAGTTATCTGCCGATGCTCGAAATTGATTTCTCCTTTTCAGATTGTGATCACGCTGATTGCTGGTTTGATATTCGGTATTTTTGGGCCTCATCGACGTGTATACGCCAAGTTTTGGAGCAAGCGCACAGGAGCCTGGTTGTTGCTACTGTAAGTACACTCAGAAAAAGAATTGCACAGTTAATATCTGTTCTCAATTCCAGCGCCATAATGCTGATATTCAGCGTCTTCTCGCTTGTGGTTCTCGTTGGCCTCTTTTACTTTGTCTTCGGCCTGATAACTTATCTGAGTGCCTGTACACCGCTCACCAGTGTGGAATCGAATGTAATTTTTCGATATCTCGATTCAGCTATCTATATGAATCTGTATTGGCTAAAGAGCCTAAAGGAGCCCAAGCTGGAGGCGAACTCGTTGCTGAGGATATCGACTTTAATCAAGGATTGCCACGCGGATGAATACATTTTCAATCTGCTGCAGCATAAGAAGTTATATAGTATTGACGATATCATACGCTTAAAGCTCAATGGCAGTTTGCCGGAAGTGAAAATATTTGACGATCAATTGGTCAACAACTTGACCATACTCACCGAGAAGGATAGTCAAGATCTGGAGCACTTGCGCTCGACTCACTTGTCGAGTTTCCACAGTGGCTTATTCACCGACTTCCTGTGCCATGAGCTGACTCCTGTCGATTTGCCCACAACGATTGGTCAACTCAAGAAGTTGCGTGCCAGCCTGAGTACCGATTGGAAAATCTATGAACATGCTCGTATAGCCCTGGACAATGAGGCGTCTAGCCTGCAGAGATATCAGGATGTCCACATTGCCAAGATTCAGTCCATTATTAATAAGATGACACAAAAACTGTTGGCGATCGACAAACTGATATTATATAATGGTCGGCCATTTAACCAGACCATTGACCTACTGCACGAGGCGACAAAACGTTCCGAGCTATTCATCAAAGCGTCCGGCGAGCGTTATGTGAATGCGGTCTTCGCTAACCTGACCGCTTTCATCAACGATGAGATCGCCGACTACATCAACATGGTGTTGGACCAGTGTCACCGAAGTGTCGGCAATTGTGCACCGATTTCGCGTATCTACAATCGTAGTGTCGATTTGGTTTGCAGACGTCTCGTCGATCCCATCGTAAGTACATATATATATACATTTATATATATGCATATATCATTTCTATATTATATTATTTATAGAATGGTTTCTGGGTGGGCGTGATTCTAACTGGACTGCTTCTGTTGCCCGCACTTTTTGTGGCCCACCGCTTGATGTGCATTTACAACCGGATCTACCCGCTCGCTGGCATTGTGTAAGTGTTTCGCCTTCCACATAATATATCATTATTATTACCACTCCCTTGAACAAAAGTCGTGCAAGCGTTGCAGGCGAACCATTGAGCTTTCAGCAAAACTCTTGGCTCCATCATGAAATGACTGAGTATCGTTATAAGGCCGGGAAAAATACCACTCCGGTATCGTCAACGCCGGAACTGACGTCCTCGAGCAACAAAAGTGACGAGCACAAAAAGCAAGAATAGCAAATTATGGAAAAATGTACGCAATCGAAAAAGTTCTTAAATATTAAATGTTTTGTCAATGTTTTCAATTAAATCTTATCATAATCAATAGTCAGACTGAAAGAACCAAGTCTTAAGGTTGGACAATCAGCCAAACTCACGCAAACCAAATCTTGATTTCATTTAGAACTTGCAACTTAAGCAACAGACTCACCAAAGTCACACCCTGCCTCTCCATCAATCATGGGGTTGTCATAAAGTGCACAGCGCATCTTAGCTTGCCCAAAAGACAAGCCCAAAACTGACTACCGGGTGAGCAAAGCCAGCCAGCCTGCAGATAAAAGTTAACCTGAGACTTTGACTCCAACTGCGACTCCAACTCCGACTCGGATTCAGCGAAAGCGAAAAAAAAGACTTTAATGTTGAGACAGAGGGCACACAATGCAAGGAAGCGAGACCAACTCGAGTAGAGCAGAGTTAGCTGGTTAAAGTGCACCGAAGCGTGTATGCGCTTCCCAGACCATCTCCAATTAGGTAGCTATAAATTATACACAAGATAAACAAAAGCAAGTCTTCAGTTTGCTTAGAATTGGCTTTTTATCTATGACTTTAATGTGAGTCTTCTTGTGAGCAGCTTAAGCCAAACCCTTCAACTTATTGTTCTGCGGGCCACAATGGCAACCAGCAACAGGTTTTGGCTTACACGCAGTGGCTTCCGTATAGCAAGGCCATCGAAAAGTGAAAAGCAAGCCAAACATATGATTTTCATAATTTTCAACTAAAAATTAAATCACGTTTCTTATCAGCAAAAAATGTGCCTGTTTCTGTTGCTGTTGTTGTTGTTGTTGTTGCTGTTGTTGTTGTTGTCGGTGAGTGCCTTTCTTTTTCAACAATTACCAAAATAAAAGCAAGAACAACAACAGCAACAACAACAGCAGCAGCAACGAGCGCAGTAACAATGAAATTTCACTTTCAATTTGTGTGTGTGTGTGTGTGTAAAAACAAAAGACTTAAGACACGAACTTGCCGCACACTCGCCGTCACAAGCGTAGTGAAGGTTAACTTGCCCGATTTGATTTGATATTCAATTGGTATAACTGTTTCGAAAGCCAACAAAATGGCCGCCAAGCGGACAACAGTGCAATGCACTCTCCAATACATCAGACCCTATATATGTATATACATACGTATAAACAATAAACAGATCGTTACATGATCAAGATCAATTCTCGGGGTCTGTGTGTGAAACACGCACTTGCTTTGGCCTTTGTCTGACTGGCTGGCTGGCTGTCTGTCTCTCTGTCTGTGTGTCCCTCTGTCTGTGTGTGTCTGTGGCGTGAAACTTTACCGGCATGTGAAACAGAGCGTTGCATTTCCATTTCTCATTTGGCATTTTCTCGTGAAAACTCGTGAAAACTGAAAACAGTAAAACTGGCACAGAATTGCAGCAGCTGTAAGTAAAAAAAAATAAGAGCTGGCTGCCTGATTGCAAATTGCACGCAATACGCATTAAAATGCACACAATTAAGTGCAGCAAATGATTTACAGTGAAAGGCAGTGAAATTTATGGCCCATGCAAAAAGCGTGAGAAGCGGCCCAAAAGGAGCTGCCGCAACACAACTGTTAGAAGCATGCAACACTCGAAAAAAATGAGAGAAATCATTTTTCCTGTTTTATAAACAATATTTTAAATAATGAAATCAACATACGATTTTAATAATATAACAGTTAATTAAAGAAGTCAACGCTTGACCAAAAATGGAAAAGTAATAAATATTAACATAAAAATTATTATACATTGAAAAAAACCAGTTTTAAGCAATGTTCTAAACTCTTACAAACATATTTATCCATGTGTAGGAGCAGCTCAACTGAAATCGATTTAGCTACTGGTTGCCAACGGCTATCAGATAACAATTAACCGTTAACCGTTCAGTTCACTTGCCGGCTATTGGCACTTTCGCTTTCATCTGAGCGATATGGGACTTTTGAAACGTTACACACACAGGTATGCTAATGACTTTGTGTGGCTTTCTATCGTGTGAAATAAATACTTTATGCATATGCCCAGCAAACCACAAAAATACATATTTTGTTAATCATAATTCCCAATTTGCATTTGCTGCGTGCCCAAACACTAAACGTGTTTTCATTTACAAAATCTGTTAAATGTTTTATGCAGCAATCCTTAGCAGCTGCCACTGTTAATAACAGCGCTCGTTAACAGCTGCTGTTGCTGTTAGCTGCTGCTGCTGCTGCTCAAGTTGAGTATGCGAACGAGCTGCACAAAGGCAACGCAGCAAAAGAAATACATTTTCCATATGCAGCTCATAGCAGCAGTAGCAGCAGCAGCAGAAAAACAACAGTTGTTTTTAATGTTTGTACGCCTCTCTCCGTCTCTCTCTCGCTCTGCCGCTGTATATGGCTCGCTTGGACGTGGCCAGCCAAGTCGAAGAGGCGAACGCAAACTTCACTCAACTTTGAGTTGTCGTCAACGTTGGCGTCGACGTCGGCGTCGTCGTTGTCGTCGCTGCTGTTGTCTTGGCAGTTGGTCGCGACTGCGCACAAATCAGTTTCAGTTTTTCAGTCCAACGTGCGAGTTCGCAACGCGAGTAACGGTTGGTAACTAACGGAGTCAGCATTTGAAGTTTTTCAAATAACAGTGACTAAGCAGTGCAAATAGAAAAAACCAAAAAAAAAGAAAAACCCTGCAGTGTAGTGTAATACCAATAATAATCAACAAATATATTTGTAAAATTTGTTACATAGTGCATTTGGAAAGTAAAACGATTTTGGAGGCAAAGAGAAGTTGGAAGAGCCGCAAAGAAAATGGTGAGTGAGTGCATAAAAAATGAGATATATACGCAGAAGTGTGTCAGGCTAGCCAAGCACAAAAGAACTATGAACAAAACAGAAAAAGCAATTATCATATTCACTACGATCATATATGCATACAAATCGAGAGAATGAGAGAGGCCAAAAAGCATGCCAAACTATAAAAAAAATATAGATAAAAAACCAACGTTAAGCATAAAACATAAAACGGTGAACGTAAAAATGAATGTTGAACAGAGAACAGCGTGGAGAACGTCACACAGACAGACAGACAGAGAGACAGACTTGGTAATGGGGGGTTTCAGAATAATAAGTAGTCACAGCGATTACGATTTCGATTACGGGTTCTGAATGTGGTCGGAGTTGCTGGAGTTGTCTGTGCCGAAGTTGAAGGTAAACTTGTCAAAGACAATGGCATTACAAATATGACTACAAAATTCTGAACAATCGGAGTTTCAGTTTCGCTTTTTATTCAGTTTTTATTCATTTAGCTGCAGCGCTTTTCTTTTGTGGCAGCTGCTTTTACTTCCTTGGAGTGCCTTTTAACGTTTTCCATTATGGCCAACACTATGGCTAGCAGCAAGCAGCACGCCATCGACAGTCAACTGTAAATTGTAAACTGGCCACGCCTCAATTTGGCCAAGTAAAAGTCGACTGCCAGGCGAACAGCAACTAGTTTTCTGCCCATGCGATTTTACAACAATTAATATTTGCAAAAAGCCAACAAACAAAAAAATACAAAAAAAAAGAGGAAAAACGAACACGAATTCGAATTCGAAAAAAAAAATACCTACAACTGCTGGCAGTCAATCGCCGTCGTCGTCGTCGTCGTCGTAGTTGACTATTGGCAAATCCGTCGTTGGCCAAGCGGCCAAGTTGGCCCAAAAAACTGGTCTCTCGCAAATTGAAAAACCCGCAAAAATTAGGTTTGAAATACGCGAAACGAGTCGCGATACAAACGAAAAAAATCCAACCCAAACTAGAGACACGAAATGGAAAAAAATTCAGAAAACGCCAAACGATTTTTGAATTAGTTTAAATTAATTATTCACTCGCAATTTCATTTGGTTGTTAGCCCAATCCATTGTGTATTGTTGTAGCGCAATTGTTTCTGTTATGGTTAAGTCTTCAAGAGTTAATTGCTTTTTATTAACTCGGCGATTGGTAATTAACTGGGCTGTAACCCCCCTTCCACTTGCCAATCTCCGCACAGTTGCTGGCACGCCCTCAACAATGCCGTCAATAGACAAGCGTAACTGACATATGCACCTTTGTTTCTCTCTCTGTATGTGTGGCTGTTGCTGGCTTAACTCTCACTTTCATTTGGCTTTGGCTGTCGTTGTCGCTTTGACAATTGAGTGAACAACACTCGCAGCACTCGCAACACGCGCAACACTCGCAACACTCGCCACACTCGCACAGAATTTGTTTGTTTCCCAAACAATTCAAATAACGACTCGACTTTTACGATGCCCCTCGATGCCCCTCGATGCGATGCTTGTGTTTACATTTCAAATGCTACAAAACGATAAAAAAAAGAGTGTAGACAAACACACACACACACACACACTTCAATATAATAATTGCACAGTGCAAAGGCAATGGCAGACTTTCTCCCAAAAACTAAAAAATAAAAAAATTCAGCGTTTGTTTTGTTGCATCGGAAGTTGGCAACAGCCAACTGGGCGCATGCGTAATTTGAGGCCTCTCTTAAAGCCATACAAGCAATGCCAAGTAGCTGTAAACTTAATATTCAACTCGACAGCTCTACAGCTCTATATAGCTGCAATTTTGTATTGTGGCAGCTGTTGACCCACGTTGCAGCAGTTTGCGTCTATATATGTAAAATGACAAGAATGTTGCAGTTGAAAGTATTAAAAGTGATCAAATAAGTACAATGTAGTAGTGCCAAAGTGTGCGACAGGCAGCAGGATGCTTATATAATATATATATAATATATAGCTTCCTGATCAGCCGAGTTACTTTAGCCACCTCTGCAAAAGCAAAACGATTACAGAAACTAGGAATTTAATATACTGAAAAATATTAGAAACATTTGATTTCGTCAATACAAATATATTTTCTACAGCCTTAAGAGTCTCAGTTTTGGAGATATAGTCCTCCTATTAATATATATTATCTATATAGACATATTATTGATCAACTATCAAAATTTGAACAGACGTCTCTTTTCTAGTGAACAAATGATTGTCAGCAAGCTTACTCAAACTCTCACAGCTATTTACAGGGTAACTGCCAGTTGAGCTGTCTCCTTCTCTTTTTTTTTTTTTTATTTTGTTATTTTCTGTCGTTTTATCTGAGATATGCGAGTCACAATTACTTTGGCCTAGCCCTGACAGCAGGCAGCCAGCCTGCAGCTGCAGCTAAGTGTTGTTCAAGCTGAAGCTGAAGCTGAAGCTGTACCTGAAGCTGTAGCTGTAGCTGTAGCTGAGTGGGCAGCCTCTCAATTGTTTGTGCTGCAGTTTAAACAATACTCGCACACACACACACTCACACACACGGAGTTGTAGACACTGACAGCTATATACACATTACAGCCATAAAGCACAAATGAAGTTTGCAATTCACTTTTATGTGCAACACAACACATTTGCATATGCCACAAAAATAAGTCAATGAAAAAGGCATCAACTGGTTGTTGAACTATTGCCAACTATTGCTGGCTGTCTAGTTCAAGTGCGTACCTAATGCAAACTAAGATTCAAATCAGCAAGCAAATAAAAAATGAAAACAAAACGTGGCCAAAACAAATAACTTGGCCAACGAACCTTCTGCCTTAGCCCAGAGCAGGAAGTGCGTAGTCGACAACTCTGGCTTTGATCTTTTGAATAAGTAAGTTAGTTCACAATGTGTCGCATAATTGACACACACACACACTCGCGCACACACACACACACTCGCACACACACATTGTTGTGCTCAATGCCAAATTAGAGTGGACAAATAAAGCCAATTGTGAATTGAGTCTATTTTATGGACACCCAACTCGATATCAATCATTTGTCGCAGCCCAAGAGTTGAGCAGAGTAAATACATATACATACATAAATCGAATTGGAAATCAGCGAAATTCAACTCGTTTTGCTTGTCGTTATATAAATATCTATTTGCATATATTACACATAATCACAAAATCAAAAGACAGAGAAGAAATATAAACAAATCATTATCAGGCAGAAATCATTGAGCAGCGATCAGCTTTTGACTCCTTTGCTAAATGCTGTTAATGAAAAGATATAAGCACAAATATTGATATATGTATGTATATCTTGAGCTGTATTCAACTTTGAGCCACAACTGTTGCACAACAGTTGCTTTTTTTTGCGTAATTTTCGATTTTTGTGTTTATCTTTCTGGCGTTTGGCAACTTTTCTCAGATCTTGTTTTTTGTTGTTGTTGTTGTTGGTTAATTAAACTAATTAACTGTGAATGCAATTTGTTTTTTGGCTATCGTTTTGAGTTTCATTTTCATTTTCATTTGGCCCTTCCGCCGGCCGCAATTAACTTTATCTGCGTTTTATATTTTGGCAATAAATTGAACTGACAATGCCACAAAAAACGTTTGGCTGGCTTAATACCGTTGGCCGTCTAGGCCATAAGCCGCGCTCCATAAACTGGCCAGCCTCGACTCGATCGTCACTTCATTTGAATATTCCACTGTATATATATCTCTGTATACTTAAATAATTATATATACTTGTGTACGCAAACTGGTTTGCTTTGTTTTTGGTCTCTGCTTCGATTTGGATTGAAAAGGTTAAAGTTGAGCACACACACACACACACACACACACGCATGGCCCATGCATAACTTAATCACTTACTAACTCACTACTTAGTACACGTACTAACTTAAGCACACACACTCGCAGCGCATCCAACCACCTTGCATATGCCACACAACACAAATTTCACTTTTGTGTTGCACGTTGTTTGATTTTCTCCCACTTTTTTTTTTTGTTTTTTTTTTGTTGATTTGTGTTATTAATAAAAGCGCATACGCTTTACATAATCCTCCTCCTAACGAACTTACAAGCTGACTATAGTATGACATAATGTCCGGGCCACTCATCAGTTCCTTGTTGTTGTTGTTGTTGTTGAGGTTGTTGTTGCTATTGGCGCTGCTGCCGTTGGAGCTGTTGCCTTTTGGGCGCACGCCCAACTCATCAAAAATGCATGTGAAACCACAGCTAAATTTGACAACTGTGCCTCGAGCACAGCAAACGAGAGCTGAGCGATTACATATCTTATATAAATATGATTTATTGTGAGTAGAAATACAATAATCCGTTTACTATATAATAATAATCAGATAAGATCTGCACGCTTAATTATGGCATGTGAGAAGCTTAATTCAAGGTAGTTCACTCTGGCATCAATGAGGTTGCCAACTAAGAATATGTTCTTGGCTTCAGACTTAAACCGATCTGTTCACTTTTCATATATTAATATAGTTAATTTGTGCCAGATGATGTAACAGTCAGATGGAAGCATCTTCAAATGTATATATATACTTTTAATTAGCATTCAAAACTGAGAGAGACTCCAAATTGTGAATACAAGTTCTTGTTAGTCATGTTAAGATCAAGTTTAAATAAACTTTCAACGATTATATCGATACAAATCGATTACGAAGGCAATCAAAGAGGCAGTTGGAGAGGTAAAGTATGAAATGAATGTGTTGAGCTCTCTCGACTTTAGCATTCTTACTGGATTTCGCTGTGTAGTTTCCGGCAACTCAAAAGCTGAGAAAAGTTTTCTTGCCAAGGCCTTGTCGAAGTCTTGGCCAATTAAATAGTTTGGGGCGTTATGAGCTTTTCAGTCCGTTAACTTCAATAAGCAGGGCAATTATGAATGCCGGCATGTGTCTATTGTTTATTAGCGGCACCCGTTGAAACCAAAAGTGTTGCAGCTTTAAAAGGAAACGCGGCATTTACATTAATGTGACACTGACAAATTGCCAAATTCTCGACAAGGCCAGACAAATGATACCAAAAACAAAAAAAACAATGGCAATGCCAGACTGAGACTGAAATTGAAACAGTGGCCCATTCTATGCTGTTAGCCAAGCAGCCAGCGGACATAAATCGAATTGACATTATGAGCCAGCTAAGAAACGTGGCCAACAACAGGGACAGCAACCAGTTGGCAGCAACTGTGGAACGGAAGTTGTGTGCACTCGACTGTTGAGATTTGAGCGTTCGCTTTTGCCATTGCCAGCCAAAGAATAATGGCCACATTATGCAGACAGCTGTCTTCCTTAGCTGCTGCTGCTCATCCTCATCCTCATCTCTATCTCCATCTCCATCGCTAGCTCTTCAAGCTGCTGACTCACGACGGCACGTTTGTGCGCAACAAAAAAAACCACAACAATCGGTTGCAGCTGAGAACTTTAATGGGTGCGTGGGCCAAGCCCACAAAATGGTTAACGACTCGTGAGTCTCAAGTGAATGAAGTTTGTGCAAAAAATAGATATATTGCTCTGCTACTGCTGCTGCCACAAACTTAAACAGAGCAATAGCAGATACCAGAAGACAAGGGCAAGAGCAGTAGCTGGAATGCTCCATTGTGCTCTCTCTGTAATTGTAGCAATTGCAGAACGAGAAAGAGCAGAGCGAGAGCGTAGCAGTTGAAGTGTACAGCTTATGCTACTATTATAGCAATTGCGATAGTAGATAGATAGTGATAGCTATTGCTACGATCTTTAGCAGAGCAATAGCTGAAAACTGAGATTAATGCTTAAAAAACTATTAACGTAGCATTTGCAATCACTAAGTAAACATTCCATGTCCAATTCAAGTAGAAACCGATCAGCATTCAAAGTGGTTTCTTCTTCAAATTTAATCACTCCATTTGAATATTCAACATTGAGTACGTATCTGTTTTTTTGCTGAGTGTACTTAGTTGTCAGCTGTTTTGGGGTGCGATGCGAATGGCCGTTTCAGGGTTAAGCCATGGAGCAGGAAGTAATTGCCAACTGGCTGTGATCAGCTCTCCACACCCAAGACTTGCAGCACATGAGTCTGTCCGGCTGCGCGTTGTTGGCTTTTGGCCAGTTTGGAAATGCGCAATTTGAGTATTATTCTAATTGGTCAGTGAACCAGTTTCAGGCTGCACTTAATGAGCACTGACTCACTGCCACAACGCTGTGTGTGTGTGCTGTGTGTGTGTGTGTGTGTGTGTGTGTGTATGTCTTTATCTGTTTTCTTGCCTGTCGCTGAGCCAAACTTGTTTTTGCTTTGGCCAGATTGCGCAAGGTCGTCTGGTCAGGACAGGTGCTCAGATGTTATTAACTCAATTGCAAGGCGCAGCAGCAGCAGCAGCCGGAGAAGGAAAACATAATAACCAAAAGGTCTACTGTTTAAGACCTTTTGTTTAAAAGCCAAATGATTGCCAAACAGTTATGACTTTATGGCTGTAAAATGCCGTTAAGCCACACACACTCACTCACACACACACACACATGCAAAGCTATAGCTCGCGCGTGTCTCCAACTTTGCAGCGGTTTTCTTTTTCCTTTTCATATACATATATTTTGTATTATTTTTATTTGTAGTCAGCTCACCTTGAGCTGAATTTCGGTCAGCTTTTAATTAAATACAAGCTGCTAAACTAAACGAACAAAATTTCAATAAATTTCATTTCAAACACAACAAAAAAAATGCAGTTGAATGCAGCGCCAAAACGAAAGACTTAAGCGACAAACGCGCAGTTTGCCAAGTCAGCAGCAGCAGCAACGGCAGCAGCAACGGAGCATGATTAATGCAGCTTTTGCGCAATGTTGAGTGGCATGTTGAAAATATTAAAAGAGCGCGCACAACAAACACAATTGTTCACATACATTTATATATATATATATAGAGAGATACGACTAAAATGCCAAGTGAGCAAAATGAATGCAAATAAATTGCAATTTCTGCGCTTTCTTGCGTGCGACTAGTGAAAACGATGCCAGACACGAGCAAAATCAGCGGATCAAAGATCACAATATGTATTTGAGAAATGTGAGACTTGCAACTGTGGGTCTCGAGTAACACCTCAACACTCAAATGTACGGATTTCGCTTTTTCAGCTCAAGTTGCGCATATAGGCAGCGATTTTGCCATTTGCCATTCTGTTATGTGTGTTGTGTGTCGAGTGTGGCATGGCATATGTTGAATCAACAATCAACATTTTGTATACCCTTGCCTTGAAGGATGAATATCTGATTGCATCTGCAAACACATGTTTCTTTTCAGCTGTATCTCAAAGTTGGTCGATTTGGTTAAATATATCATGTCACTTGTTAATGACACATTATAAAACCGGCCTTTGAAGGTGATGTTAGTGTGAACAACTTTTAGTTTTATAAGACCATTAAGGTCTTCCGATACTTAATGATGGACATAGACAAGCAACAGCCATAAATTAGCAACACTGAAATAATTCATCACATAGGAAGAGTGTAACTTCAGGAACTTTAGCTGTGAACAGGTGCAGGGTATCCAGGCGTCGGCTTGGCATCGGATCTCTCTCCTCTTTGGCAACAAATCACAATAATTTTATCTAATTTTGAATTTTTCTCTTTGATTTTTGCGCAATATGGGAAAATAGGCAATCTGGCCAGAGGAATGCAGTTAACTTGTTTCGCATTGTGTTGTTTGCCTCTCACCCCGCTCCTCATCCAGCTATCTATCTATCTATTACTTATTGACTTTTATTTAATGCTGTCGTAACCAAGCCAAAAGTAATGGACAAAAAAGTTAAGCGAGACTTTCGCACCACAGAAACAAACCTCGACTTGGCGTTGCTCCCAACGCAATCGATAATGATACTTACTTGGAGTGGGGGGGGGCGGTGGGTGCTGCTGCAGGGGTGTTGTCCAGACAATTGCCCCAAAATGGACTACAATCGTTTACGTAAGCAGAATGCAATCGGAGATTGAGATGGAGCGAGCGAGAGTAGGGGAGTCCCACAGATTATGCTCGCAATTTGAAAGATGATTTGCCAAAATTAAATTTCGAGTTTGATTTCGGTTTTCGGGTTCTTTGGCTTTTCGCTTTCGCACAACGGAAAATGAAAGGCATTTTAGACATGTTTTCACTTAGGTTAATTTCCGCCAACAGCCGCGCTCAGAAAAAAAAATAAACAAAACCAGTTGGTTCAGTTCAGACCAAGATGCCGGGCCACGCCAATAAGGAACAAATTTTTTTTGATTTTGATTTGTTTTTAGCTTTGAAGACTGATAATTTATGCTTGAAATTTGGCACGGGCAGAGCTAAGCAATTTTTAAATGAATACTGATTTGAGATAAGTGAGACTAGAAACCAGTTTCACTTTTTCGACGGCACATCGAGACTGCGATCGAGAGCGAGACCCAAAAACGCTCCAAATTTTCATATCCCGTGCGATTTATGGGCATGTCGGGGTGTTTATGGCACCAACCAGGCTATAAATTAGCTGAGTTAGCCTTAGTTTTATGTGCGACCTTGATGTGTGCAACAAGCAGTCGGCTCGGCTCCTTTCGGCCACTGGGCGTGTAACCGTTAACAGCTCTAACTGTAAGTTGGCTAGATCGTTTAGATCGTTTGTCAAGCGAGGCACGTTTGTGCCAATTTTGGCCATTTCTTTAACCGTCTAACTGTCTGTGAATGGCATCTTGGCCATTAACCACGAGTTGTGTAACGTGTTCTTAATGACGACTTGCCAATGCTTTCGCAGCTGAATACCAAATAGCTACCGGCTTAAAATACACATACATATATATATATATATCATAGAGGAAGCAGTATAACTGCTGATTTGCCTAGCATAATGAGCAATATGTTTGCAGCAGCATTGACTTGCACAAATTTATATTTGAAAACTGTCGTTAAAAAGTCGTCATAATAGTTTTGAAATATCTTTTGCCATTGTGTTTGAATCACAATTTGTTCCAAATATTTGAAATTTATATTTGAACAGCGTAGGCTTACAAGTGTTAATGGTATTCAAAGTCAAGACAGTCACTCGACTTGACATTGTCATTGTTGGCATTGTGTAGTTGCTACTGGGCTTACCAATTGCGAAGATGTCACCGAACATTGCCTCAGATGCAACACAAAGGAAATAGCTAACAATTATAAATACACACACACACACACACATAGCACACACATTTGTGCATAATAAAGAGCACTCAATAATTTTAATTAGTTGTTGAAACAAGCGACTTTCCCGCTCAGCTCTCCTTCTGTTTTATTGTTTACCATTGTTCACCTCTGGCTTGGTTAACTGGGTCAATGTCAAGAGCTGGACAACATTCGGCAACATTGACTCGCTGTATTGTGCTGTATTTTGGTGGGCGCCACCACTTCGGTGTGAACAAACTGAACTGGAGAGGCTAGAGCGGTGAGTGCGAAGTGCGTGGAGTTGAGGAGTGGAGAGTGGCGCTCCGAAGGGCCTTAATGCGCATGAAATGTGATGGACGAACATGCTCCGACCTTCTCACGACTTAAATCCACTTTTCGACAAGCAGGTGCCACGTAATTTGTGGCAACTTGACGTGCCGTGCCCCGCCCCCACATTAATCACTTTATCTCGCGCACATCATCAAAATGCTTACAACCAATAAATACATAACTCTGATCTGATTAATTGCCCTAAACATTGTCTCTGTATGTCTTTTTTTCATTATCTTTCACAGTTGCCGCCGCGATTGCTGCGAATTGCTTTCGTAATATGTCTGCTGATTGTTTTGCTCTCGCCCTCCACAGACAGTGCACAGAGTAAGTACTCGAAAACTCGAAAACTCAAAACTTCAATTATTTTAATGGTTTAAGATAAGCTTCTAACCCACAAAAATGACATATGGAATTCTCCAATGCCATAAGTTTGACAATACTGAACTGAGTTTCAAAAGCAAGGGCGTTTCGAGCATGGTTTGACCTCTAGATTAATATAACATCTATAACACGGTTTTTATTGTTGAAAGATTTATTTAAAAAATCACATTTACTAATGAGTTCCACAATTTACATACAATGACGTCTTGGCCACGCTTTGGCCTCTAGAATATTAAACAGGATATTTAAACAAAAAGTTAACTCTAGGGGACACCCGGGTTTGAACCGGGGACCTCTCGATCTGCAGTCGAATGCTCTACCACTGAGCTATATCCCCACTTATATAAGAAGCCTGAAATTTCTAAAGAACAGCGACTCAAATCTTAGCACAGCTTGCAGTCTTTCTTTGTGTGGGTGTCCCTCGCCTCCACTCCAAGACTCGCAGAATATCAGTATCTCTGCGGAGGCGGAAGTTGATAAACTGTTGTTATTATTTCTGCTGTTGCTGTTGCTGTTGCTTTTGCGCCATTGTTAATTTTATCGGCTACATTATCACGTAACCAGCAACAGCAACAGCAACACATTTCCTAAATGACAGTGCATTACGGACTGTTGTCTTTTTAAATCAAGGCAAACCGAGTTGAGTTATGTAAACAAACGAAAATTTGAGTTGAGATTAATCAAGCAAATTGTATTTTGCTGCTGCTTGCGAAGCAGTAATCTTATTTAAGTGCGACAAAAAGCAAAACTATCAACAGAAATATTAAAAATTATGAAAAATAAAAAAGAACAAAAAGGTTTACCTAGGGGACACCCGGGTTTGAACCGGGGACCTCTCGATCTGCAGTCGAATGCTCTACCACTGAGCTATATCCCCACGCTGACCCTCGCTGACTAAACCTCAACTTGAGCGAGTGTGCTGCAATCAGCATGTTAAAAGCGTTGTTTGTCTTACTCCTTTGCAGTTTCATTTCACATTTTAATTATGTAATGCTGCTGCGCAAGATTATTTACTGCAAAATAATTGCAATTTACAGTTACAAAAGGAAAAAAAGAGCTGCTGAGTATATTTACACATAGCCTGGTTTAAACGTTTCTCGTTTTATTTTACATTCCTCCTCATCATCCCCTACTCTGCTTACAACTCAATTAACCCTTTCAACCCTCATCAATTGGAACATTGAGAACAAAAAGGTTTACTTAGGGGACACCCGGGTTTGAACCGGGGACCTCTCGATCTGCAGTCGAATGCTCTACCACTGAGCTATATCCCCACAATGTGATCTCCACCACACGGAGCTACAGACGCCGAACAACACCAATTTAGTGCTCTTAATATATAAATAGCATAATAACAGATAGCCATATAATAAGTAAAGTACTAAAACAGAAAATAATACTCCTTATTCTAAGAATAATTGTGTACAAAAAAGTTTACCTAGGGGACACCCGGGTTTGAACCGGGGACCTCTCGATCTGCAGTCGAATGCTCTACCACTGAGCTATATCCCCAGATACAATTGCGCTGACTTAACCAGCACTAGAACAGCGCGCGAGTCAAGCTATAAATAGACACAAAGCGCCCCCAAGAGTTCATAAATTAATGTGGAGGCGTGCGCAGTGACGGGCAAATAGAAGAAATATTTATTCACCGACTAGCTTACAAAACAAAATGCACGCTGCTTGTGGCTGTTTAATTGTTTATTGTTATTTCAGCTGCTGACAATTCCGTTTATATGTTAATATCATGTTTAAACTGGTATAAGCGCTGCTCAATTAATTGCTCAAGTATTTAGCATGAGGCAGCATCATTAATGAATACGTTTTATCATCAAGCATCTTCATTAAAACACTTAAACATAAATCCAAGCCAAGACTTGCTGGCTTGGCATATAATTAAAGCTAATTGGCCAAAAGACAGCTGACGTTGAAGATGGCAACGGGTGCAGTAAATGTAAATCAACTTGATTCATAACACTTACCCAGCCAATTGTCAATTGATTGGTGGTAATAGCAATTCCCTGTCAGAAGTGATTGATGGATGAACAAGCTTTATGACGATGATCTTGAGAATTGATTGCAGCTGCTGATGGCTCAAATTATGTTCAGCTGTCGGCAACAAGTTAAGCTTCTTTATCGCTCAGCATATAAATTGACTGTTTATTAATTACCACCAACAAACTGATTAAAAATACGAATCTCTTTCATATGTTGTTGCAGCCAAGACACGTCGACGCTTGCGACGCCCGACGACCACAGTGAGCTCCAAGAAGGTCACCGAGGAGACGCCTGTGGCCCAGAAGCGCATTGATCAGGAGCCAGCCTCGACGACAAGCGTCAGCAGAAGGACACGTCTGCGCTCCAAGTCTAAGCTGCGTGGTGGTGCAGCAGCAGCAGCTGGCGCTGTTGGTGGCGCCGCACTCGTGGCAAGTGGATCATCGCTCAAGGGCAAGAAGACCAAAGTGGACGATGGAACGCCAAAGATTGTCTGCTACTACACCAATTGGTCGCAATATCGTGTCAAGATTGGCAAGTTTGTGCCGGAGGATATACCCGCCGATCTCTGCACACACATTATCTTTGCCTTTGGCTGGCTGAAGAAGGGCAAGCTGAGCTCCTACGAGTCCAACGATGAGACCAAGGACAATGTGCCCGGCCTATACGACCGCATGATGAGTCTGCGCAAGGCCAATCCCAAGCTGAAGGTGAGTCATCCTTGGAGTCTGTCCCTAGTTGCATCCAAATCTAATCACTGCTCTGCTTGTAGATTCTGCTCGCTATTGGTGGCTGGTCCTTTGGCACCCAGAAGTTCAAGGACATGTCTGCGACACGCTACACTCGCCAGACCTTTGTCTACTCCGCCATCCCGTTCCTGCGCAAGCGTGGCTTCGATGGTCTCGACATGGATTGGGAGTACCCCAAGGGCAGCGATGACAAGAAGAACTTTGTGCTCCTGCTCAAGGAGTTGCGCGAAGCATTCGAAGCTGAGGCCCAGGAACTGAAGCAGCCACGTCTGCTGCTCTCCGCCGCTGTGCCCGTCGGCCCGGACAATGTCCGCGGTGGCTACGATGTGCCCGCCATTGCCAGCTATCTGGATTTCATCAATCTGATGGCCTACGATTTCCATGGCAAGTGGGAGCGCGAAACGGGACACAATGCACCACTGTGAGCATCATTTAATCTCTGGAATAGATATCGTGTAGTCTAATAATCTCTTCTTGCAGCTATGCTCCCTCGACGGATTCGGAGTGGCGCAAACAGTTGTCGGTGGATAATGCGGCAAGTCTGTGGGTGAAAATGGGCGCACCCAAGGAGAAGCTAGTGATTGGCATGCCCACCTATGGACGCTCCTTTACGCTGGCCAGCACCGACAAACATGGCCCAAATGCTCCCGCAACTGGCGGTGGGCGCGAGGGTGTCTACACCAAGGAGAGCGGTTTCCTCGCCTACTACGAGATCTGTGAAATGCTGCTCAATGGCGCTGTCTACGTCTGGGATGAGGAGATGAAGGTGCCGTACATGGTCGATGGTGATCAGTGGGTCGGTTTCGATGATGAACGTGCCATCCGCAACAAGATGCAGTGGATCAAAACGAACGGATATGGTGGTGCCATGGTGTGGACCATCGACATGGATGACTTTAAGGGCGAGGTGTGCGGCGGCAATGTCAAGTATCCCCTGATTGGAGCTATGCGCGAGGAGCTGCTCGGCATATCGCGTGGCAAGGAGGCCAAGGATGTCAACTGGACAGCAGTGGCAGCCACTTTCGAGGATATCGAAGAGGTGGGCAATAGACTCCAACTGCTGACTACTGACTACTTTTACCAATAATCATAATTCCCAATTGACTCATAGAAACCGGAACCCATCAAGATTGACCCTGAGGAGATCATCAAGAAGGTGCGCAAGCCACATATACAGAAGAAACAGCGCATCAAGGGAGGCTCCCATGCCGTGGACACAAACAGTAAGTTTGCAGCTCTAATCTCCATTTGCACAACTGTCAACTGACATTTCCAATCCCAATCTTGCAGCACGCCCCGCTCAGGTCTTCTGCTACTTGACCAGCTGGTCCGCCAAGCGACCCGGCGCTGGCAAATTCGAGCCGGCCAACATTGATCCCAAGCTGTGCACCCACATTGTGTATGCCTTTGCCACGCTGCAGGATTACAAACTGACGGAGGCCACCGACGACGATCCGGAGAACTATGAGAGTGTGATTGCCTTGCGGGATACGAATCCCGATCTGCAAATACTGCTGGCCATTGGTGGCTGGGCCTTTGGTTCGACACCGTTCAAGGAGCTCACCTCGAACGTGTTCCGCATGAACCAGTTCGTCTACGAGGCCATCGATTTCTTGCGCGATTACAAATTTAACGGGTTGGACGTCGACTGGGAGTATCCACGTGGTGCCGAGGATCGTGTGGCGTATGTGAATCTGCTGCGGGAGCTGCGTGTCGCCTTCGAGGGCGAGGCCAAGTCTTCGGGCTTGCCACGCCTCCTTTTGACTGCGGCGGTGCCAGCCTCGTTTGAGGCCATTGCCGCTGGTTACGATGTGCCGGAGATTTCCAAATATCTGGACTTTATCAATGTGATGACCTACGATTTCCATGGCCAATGGGAGCGCACAGTGGGCCACAACTCGCCGCTGTTCGCCTTGGAGTCGGCAACGGGCTACCAGAAGAAACTAACTGTGGATTACAGTGCACGCGAGTGGGTCAAGCAAGGTGCGCCCAAGGAGAAGCTATTGATTGGCATGCCCACCTATGGACGTAGCTTTGAGCTGGTCAACGATACCCAATTCGACATCGGATCACCCTCGTCGGGTGGTGGCAAAGCTGGCAAGTTCACCAGCGAGGCGGGCTTCCTCAGCTACTACGAGGTGTGCTCCTTCCTGGCGGCGGATAACACAACGCTCGTCTGGGATTCGGAGCAGCAGGTGCCCTTCGCCTACAG
>JAWNNA010000233.1:0-60000 GCA_035043295.1 Drosophila sordidapex | reverse complement strand
CCGGCGTCCAGTTTGTTGAGGCATTGTACGATGTGTGCGTGATCCAGCCAGGGTCGGCCATCCTCGGTGACGGAATGAAATAGAAAATCACGGAATAATTTCAGCATATATCTATCACCAGTCTCTGACCAAGTGCAATCCAAATTGAAGCTACCACAAAGGAGAGAAAGGTTTATATTAAATATGATTTATAGAATACGAATAGAGGCAACATACTCAGGTCTTTCATTGATGCTGTTCAGTTTAACTAAAATGCGATAGAGACGACCACTCTCCATTTCCTTGGCCAGCTCATCCTCCTGCATGTCCACCTGTGCCTGGAGCGCATCCAGTTGCGTATAGAAGCGTGCGCCAATCATTGGCATCAGGTCCGTTACGGAGCGGCGGTTATTCGTGGTGAACAGGTAACTATAAATATCATATAGATATATATATATATTAACTACAGTCTGTTAAAATATTCCAATCTTAGTTTGGCTTACACAATAAAATTGCGTAGATCGGTGGAGTAGTTTCTGGTTACCATATCAATGCTGGACTGCACATTGTCGCGCTGCACAGACTGCAGACAGCGACAGGCCAGCGCTAATACTAAGCGACCCAATGCGGTCAGATCGTCCTGCAAAATATGAAAAACACAAATGTAATTAGACATATATATAAATATATATATAAGTGTCTTGCTATTTTATATATACACTTTGCTCACCTGCTGATGCATGTTGACCAGTGCCAGGGGATTTGCCGCATTGGGATCGAACTGCGTGATATCTGAGATGCAGCAGGAGCTGAAGCGCACACGTTTCCCAGTTACAATGATCTTTGTGGGATCCAGTATTCTGGTGGAATGCTCGTTATTACTTATAGTTCTTATATTTATATATGTTTCTTATATTTTCGACTCACTTGCAGGCCAGTCCCGCTTGGTGTATGGCTCTCAGGCCCGCGGTCAGCTGCATGATGATCGACCAAATTGTCGACTCGGGGAGCAGGGGTCCGTTATTTGTGCGCTGCATGTTGCTCTTATGACTGCAATTGGTTTGGGGAGTGTACTTAAATTGGGGCATGCCTCATTGCGGTTTGCCACTCACCTGAAGGGGCGTGCCTCGCCTTGGAATGGATCGGTGTAGCCGTTGGTCTCCGGCGCGGGCGTAAAGTATTTGGCCAGCAATGTCTGTGAGCCGGGATAATAGTCGTACACTAATACTAAAGCTGTAATTAAATGGACAAAAAGGGTATTGTGAACAGAACAGATAGAGGGATGCAACAATGAGCCTATAAGGTATATATATGTTTGATTCAGCATCAACAGTCGAGTCCTACTCAGTGACTATAGGTATGACTTATAAACAATATATATAAATTTTGTTATTTTGACAATGTTGAACAAGTTAACAGTGAGTTAACATAGAGTTAACAGTGTTGATTTGCTAAGAGAACATGGCCAGGGTATCTGCTAGTCGAGATCTGTCGATTGGATAAGCAAATAGTTACTACACTAATTACCACATTCACTTTTCTGTCTTTTTCTATAAAATGTAGGCATGTCTCACATGGTGATCCCCCATGCAGTTTACTTTCTACACTAATTTAACAGTTTAATCAAAATCTTCAGTTGGCAACAAGCTGCACTTACAGTTATCACCAAATGCTTTTGTCGTAAACACCTCGCGCAGCTGGACGACATTCGTGTGCTGCAGTTTCTTCCACATCTCGACGAGCGTCATGCACTTCGTGGACTGCAAACGGAAGCCTGCAAGGGGGGTTTAGACAGAGATTAGCCATCGATAACTCCTATATAAGGGAGAGTCTCTTGCCCACTCACCATGTAATCTTCGCAGGCAGTATTTGAATCCAGTGCTGTTGTGCGTGGCTCGATAGGTGCTCGCTGGGAGGGTTAGTTTGGTGTGCATCGCTTGGGCAGGTGCCTCAAGCGGATAGAGTGCATGATAATTGTCCACCTCGAGGGGCAGGGCATGCTGTGCCGCTTCCGCAGCGTCCATGATCAGATTGGAGATCTCGTTGCGGGCAAGTATGTCGGAGCGCATCTCGTCGGGCATAAAGAAAGCGGATTCCAGTTGCGTTTTTGGCTGCATGGCAATCACATTGGACGCCGGACCCGGATAAACATGGCCAGCATACAACAGCTGGGACGGCACCACCGCATTCAGTGGCGCCACAGCGCTGACGACGCCATGATGTGCGGGATGCGACGGATGTGTGGAATCCACCACAACCGAATTGACAACGGGCTGATTATTGGGCGCATTCGCTGTGGGATAAAAGTAGATAGTGCCACCAACGTTCTCCTGCGGAATGGGGGAAAGGAAAGAGATTAATCAGTGTGGGCAGTATTGATAAGGAATAAGTTGTATACAAAAACCGGCATCCTCTGTGCAGGACGACCTTTTGTTGCTGAAAAATCATTGCGAATTCTGCTTACCTGATGCACGCTCGCTGGCAACGTGGTTGGTATGGGCGAGGCGCCATGTGGCGTCATGCCGTGTGGCGGCGACTTCTCACCACCGATCATTGCCACTGCTGTTGTTGCGGGTGAATCCTGCTGCTGCTGCTGTTGTTGTTGTCGCAACATTGCGTTGCGCGCTTTCAGCGGCGTTTGGGCGGACATGCTGCTGACAAAGGGTGCAGCAGCTGGATTCGGTGGTGCCCCGATTATTGCAATGGGTGCCGACGACGCTGATGATGACGACGATGACAACGATGAGGATGTGACTGATGTTGCTGACGTCACTGATTGCTCCGTTTGCTGTTGCTGCTTCTGCTGTTGGGCAATGTTAACAGCTGCAACTGTTGCTGTCGTCTTCTGTTGTTGCATGGATAGCATCATTGAGCTGGCGACGGCAGCGGAGGAATTGTTGCCATTTACCGTTTTATTAATGTTCACCGCTGACGTCACCGAGGACGATGTGGAAACGGGCGAAGCGGTTGCTGCTGCTGTTGCCGATGCTGATGCAGTGGCAACGGCAGCGGCTGCGGCTGCAGCAGCTGTTAACCCATTGACGCCGTTTAGACCATTATTCACATGATATGGTGTATAAAAATTGGTTGGAATGAATTCGGGCGATTGTGGCGTTACCTATTTAAGAGGAATGGACCAAAAACCCAGCATTAGAAGAGGTTTCAAATGCAAAATTAAGTATAACTAACAAAAACACACACAAAACCGCACTTGAAATAACCAAAGAATGGGTGGGTGAAGGGGGAAATCGGAGAAAAGGGATTTCTAACTAGGAGAGAGGGGATGTCTTGGGTGTTTGGCTAATGCTTTTTACCTGAGTCTTTTTATTAACATCTAGACACGTAGAAGAAGAAGAGTCCAAGTTAAGTAGTGCGAACCCGTTACTGTTACTGTTACTGCTACTGTTACTGTTAGTGTTACAGTTACTGTTACCGTTACTATTATTGCTACTGTTACTGCTAGCATTAACATTAATGTTAAGGTTAACATTAACATTAGCAGTACTCAGCCCATAGCCCGTCGCTGTGGCAACATTCTAACATAAAGAGAGAGAGAGAGAGTTACAGCATGCGAAAACACAAAGAGCAAAAGAGATAGAGAGATTTAACAACAGAGAGTTACGAGTTAGGAACTTTTTAGGACTGTAAGCGTTACAAAATTCAAGAACTAAGCCTTGTTTTGCATTTGCAAAGCTGTTATTTGGCCATGTTAAATATTTGATAATATTAGTCATTTTAGCAAAAACAATCAATAAATATGAATAAGCTACGCAAATAAGTCACTTTTAGCTGAAACTATAAATTCTGCGAATTACTTAAGTATTGTGACTTATACTTTATTGATTATTATGCATTACTGTGCCTATGTAGGCCGTCAGGCGTCATAAATTAATCATTAACATAAAAAAAGTTTTACTGGAGTTTCTACACAGTTTTTTAATACGTAATTGATTGCTATTATTAATTTTTTTTTTTTTTTGCCACCCGCATAAAAGCATTCGAGTATATTTTCTAAGCCTTATTCGTAGTGTATATAGTATAGGTATTATGAGTTATTTTGTAGGAATTCGTATTTGTCACACATATAGCAAAATAAGTCTTATCTTATCTGCAATCAAAGCACAATAACAATAAACACTAAAAAATAAAGCAAACTGAATAAAAACTTTGCCTTTCAAGTTCAACATTTGTCTGCTGTGTTATGTGAACTGTTAATTGCATTAATATTAGCAGCGTCGCAGTAACATTTGAGCTTAAGAGCTCGTTTTTTAATTAAATGTTAATTATTTGCTTTTACACTAACTTTGGCTTTTTATTGAGCCACAATTTATTGAATTGATCAACATTTTGCACCTGTTTCTTAATCCATTTTATCATTATGTTTGCTAAATGCTTTCTTTTAAATAAAAGTAAAAATCTCATGCATGAGCAACAATTAATTGTTATTACTCGTATTTTATATAAGCATGCACAGATTGCATTTGTCTGTCTGCTTCAAATTATACATGTTGGCTGATAGTCGCAATAAAAAAAATAAAAGTCGGTCAAGCACATACGCATATATATATATAGATGTATATATACATATATATAAATGGATTTGTGGATTGAACAATTAAATTGTTGCAAGCAAATTGAGTGAAAACAAATACATAAAGCATAATTACAAAAACACTACAAAAAAAATCTGTCTGACAACAAGCAAAACAAACTTCAGCTGTTAATTAAACAGATGCTTGCTGCTTGAAGTGGTGTGGTGGGTATGGGGGCGGTTGCGGGGTGCGGGGGTGGACCTGAAGGTGGGTGTTCGCCAGACAGGGTCACATTTGTTAAGTGGCCTACTCTCGAAATGAGTTTAACATGCATGACCCTCAAACTGTGACGACATGTAAAGCAAGCAAGCAAACCAGCGAGCTTCTCAAACTGTGCATTTAACCGAAAATAACTTATGCATATATAAAAGCAACAACAAGCAGAACAAGAAGAAGAATAACTTACCATATAAGTGGCGAGTTTACTCTCAGACGGTATACCATTTGAAGGTGAAAAGAAAATTGGATCCATAGCAGCCGTATCTGTAAGAAAGAGAGCGATACAGTTAATAGAATATAAAAAAATGATTAGAAATCAATTAAACAAACATCAACATGAATTTCGACCGCTTGTCTAACTATGTGTGTGTGTGTGTGCGATAGGCATAACGCAATCAAGAGCGAAAGAGAGGCGACTGCAATGCACAGCTGCGTTTGTTTTTGTTGATTTTGATTTTGTTTTGTTTTGTTTTTGTCGACCCGTTATCGATAAAACGATAACAGGCGCTCTTATTTTTGGGAGCACATTCAAAGCTGTTGTTGTTTTTTTTTTTAGAGTGTGTAAATAAAAGCAAGACGCAATTCGAATGGCGAATAGCAAAATACGCAAAAAATGTTAATGACAACCAACAACAGCTACAACAACAATAAACTGCGAAATGGAAATGAAGAACAAGGTGCGACGAGCGGAAGGAGAAAGAAAAGAACACAACGCAAAATAATTCTTTTCCACCTCTGCACATATTTACACACATACACACACATGCACACCCCTTTGGAAATTTATGAGATATGACGTCGGCAGCAGCAAAGTCTAATTGAAGTTATGCACCGCCTTTCAAACTGCATTGGAAAATTCATTTCCAATATGCACTTGTAGAATGTGGAGTGGAAATCGAACCAGCAGCAGCATTACCAAAAGTAAAATACAATTATTAAGAGCATAAAATAAATTCTTCATGGGGATGCGGAGAGAGAGGTGGGGGTTGCACGAAATGGGCCAATGCCTTTTTGGCAGCGCAGAAAGCAACACAACACATAAAGCGATCAAAAAAAACCCAAAAGTAAAAATGAGACACATTGAGGTGACGACTATCAAATACCCTGTAAATATCTCAGTTTAAGCAAAAATTAGAGCCATTATTAAGTTCTGACTAATTATTTGTTAAGTATTAACTAATTATTAACTATTAATTAATCTGTAACTAAATTTGTAACTATTAATTAATTATAAATTAATTTGTCTCTTCAAAAATTTCAATCGATTTAAATAGAGCTTAAACATGAAAATGTAATTCACTTTTATTGATTTACAGAACGAGCATATCCCGATTTATAAGAAGCAATTAATGGGTATAGAAAGTGATATTGGCCTTGAAAATATTCGTGTGCATGTATTAGGCAAAAAAAAAAGAGAGAAAAAAATGTTTCATTTGATGTGTGCTTAGCTGTTTTGGCAATCACTTGTGCTTTTACTTATTTCTCTTTTTTTTTTAACATTTTAGCGCACACGCAAAACACGAAATATATTTAATTAAAACTGTGAGGCAAAGTTAATATTTTTTTGTTTGTGGTTGATTTTTAAAAATTTGCAGGTGAAGCAGCATCTGGTTGGAGAGTCACACTTACTTTGAGCATGGGGCCAGCTGATACCAATGCGTGTAAAACCAACTTCGGGAGAACGAGTTAGGTTTTTTCTTTTTGCTTCGATTAGCAATGCGTCACAAACTGTAGTTTTATTTCTACGTATGAATGTGTGTATGTTAACGTATCTGTGAACGTTTTCACTTTACATAAATTGACTGCTACTGGCAGTTGGTTGTTGGCATGACGTCGGCAAAAAACGAAAATATATACATATATATAAATGTTTTTTTTTTCTGCGGTGAAACACAGACAGCTGTGTTTTACGTTTTGCTTCAAAGATCACGAACGCGGCGTTCATGAAAACACAAACACAGACACACAAACAAAGAGATACTCTCACACAGCACAAAAAAAGAAACTTCAAAATAAGGTGAGCGCAAGAGGGAAGAGGGGGAGAAATGCTGAGCCAAGCGCGCAGCAATCACAATATTATTACGTGGTTATGACACGTTGTTTGTATGTTTGCACTGTTTACCGTTATGTGTTACACACACGCCGCTGCTGCTGTAACGGTGAGCTGCTGTCGTCGTAACGCTTTAACGTAACGCGCAACAGTCACGGAGGAGACGACGGAACTACGAACTGCGCGGCAACACGGCGCAAACTCAACTGAGTAAACGATCGAATGAGCGAGCGAGCAGGCGGCGGAGGTATCTATGTGTGTGTAACTGACAGGCAAGAACAGAACGAAAGAATAAGCGAGAGAGAGAGAGAGTTAAGTTAATGTGAATGAGCGCTATTGCTGTGCTGTCGCTCTCAAACTGTAAAACACAACTGACAAAAGTGGGCGTGCGTGCATGTGTGTGTGAGTGTGCGAGATGGCGAGATAGCGCCTATGGCTGGAAAGTTTCGTTGTCAGAAGAACAAGAAACGCATAACATTTTGTTTACATTTTGTGTGCACAGTTTCAGAAGCACGAATAAACACACAATTGCGTCGCATGCATTGACCCTTTTTGCCCCATTGCCATTTTTGCCTAGTTCATGATCTTCATTAGCACCCCAATTTAGTTGTTGTTGCTTGTCCCCCTCTAAAATATTATTCAATATTGTTGTCTATTAAAGAACATATAGCTCTTTTGGTGAGGGTTGCTCTTATCTATTATTTCTTATTTGTACATATTTTGTATATGCATTGGACAACGGACTTTATCACCTGACCATATTTATAAATATATCGAAAGCCCCTTATAAATTACTGACTATCAATAAATTTACTACAGAATGATAAAGATAATTCTCGAGCACAGAATGTGCAACTTTTAATTAACGGTCGGAAAATGGGCCTCAGTTCTTATCAGCAGCAGAGCATTCTATTCTCACCACAACTCACCACGATGGGCAAAAAGTCAACTGAACTTTTTTACTTGTTGTTCTTGTTATAGCTGCTATCTCTGTCGCACACACACACACACCTGCCGTCTGCAGCGAGGCCAAAACACAATTTATCAATGCTTCAAAGTTTGAGTTTGAGTTCATGTAAGTAAGTTACAAAGATCTCTTGTCTACGGATAACTGTAAAGTGTAGTTCACTCAATTTGAGCGAGCTGCTCGCAAACTAATCATTCATTCAAATGAGTTACTTTTATCAAGTGCGACACTTGAGAATGACTTATTCAAGTACGTAAAATACTTATCAAAGATAACTACAGTCATACCTCAATAAGACGATGATGTTTTCAATTTAACGTGATATTGCATAAATTTGGATGGTTTCCAATAAAATATGTTGTAAGAAAATAAGAATATTGTGAAATGAAATAGTTTCACACATGTGTGAAATTCAGCTCGCAAGCGTTGATTAAAAATGCATTTCCTACTCATTTCGAGACAAATTTTATATGAGCATTTGCATATTGTTCTTTATTGTTTTCAAAAAACCAAGTTAATCGAGGGTTTGCCCTAAGAAATAAAAGTTGTAATTTTGCACAAAAGAAAACAGTAAAAAACAAGAAGTAAATAAATATAGAAAACTTGGTCAGCGAACGGTTTTCATTTGCATCATTCTCTGGAAGAAGAAAAACAGCAACAACAGTGAGTGATATTCACAACGTCGCCAGCTCTGAGTTGCACTGGAATATCTCTCTCTCGCTCTTTCTGGCTTGAGCCGCCAACGTGAGCAAAGACAAGTTTGGTTGGTTATTGTAGTTGTTGCTGCTGTCAACTTACCAGCAACAGTTTGACCCAATTTGCAGTCGACATTCAGTTCAAGCTGAAGAAACAGCTGTGCAAATTGCCGCTCATAAATTGAGGGCGCCAATGGGTTAAAAATCAGCCTGCGCTAAAAACAACAACAACAAATGACAAACTCATTGAATATGTAAGCAATCAAATAAATAAAATAAAAATAGGCCTATGCCTTTGCTCGTTGAATATTGTGCGAATTTCGATTTCGACACAAAAAATAAATGTATTACTGATTTCGAAATGTGACACAAAGAAGAAGAAAGCGGGTGTCAAAGCGTAGGCGGCGAAAATTAGATGGGGCTGGATGGGAGTGGTAGTGGGAGGGAGATGGCAAGAAGCGGAAGTGCCGTAGAATGGACGCAGCGAGGCGCAAAATGATATGCACAACGGACAAAAAAAAAATCAAAGTAAAACAAAAAAGTTCAACACCTCTCCCCCTGACCTCTTTCTCTTTCTATCCCTCTTTTTGTTCTCTCTTGCTGAGTCAGGCGCCTCTTCTTCTTGCGCTGCGTTGGCAGAAAACAGAACACAGACACAGTAACAACAACAGAAGCAGAACAACAGCAACAACAGCGGCGAAGAACGGTCGACTTTCGCTCAATTTCGTTTTGATTGATGTGTTATTTGGGCTGCTGCTCAATGACAGCCAGCAGTGGCAGCGAAATGCGGCGAATTACGCATTTACCTTTAGAAGAGGGAGATTGCGGGAGAGCGATAGAGTGTTGTGCTTATTACAACATTAATCTTAACAACAGTTGCCAATGTTAATGTTATTAACTCTCTCGCTTGCGCTCCCAGTTCAAAGTGTCACACCGTATTTGAAACAACATTAACAGCAGCACCAACACACGCGTTACTTTTGCGCACTAACAAATCGCAATGCAAGCCGAAACAGAATTAACCACAGACAGAGAGTGGGAGAGAGACAGAGAGAGCAGAGCAGCACTCACTTATGTTGAGCTCTCGTTCGCCGTGTGTTAACGTTCGTTGCCAAAGAGTGACTAACTCACAAGGTAAGCAGCAGCAGTAGCAGCGGCAGAATGAAGACGAAACACGAAACCAAGTGCAAAAAACAAACACCACACTTAAACACACACACGCGCGCAGCAAAACAAAAATAAAAGTCATCAAAAGCGAAAAAAATAAAAGCAAAACGCGGCTAAGCGCCTGATAATACAGTTTGAGCAGCAGCTAGCTAGCACGCGCACTGCTGTTCCAGCGCGTTTCAAACTGTAGCAGTGATGAGAAACGTCTGCTTCACGATGTGAACCAGTTCGCAGAGCGCAAGTTCACCGGGAACTTAATTTAATTGATTGAATAATTAAAATTGAATAGCATTACACATTTAATATTGCAAACAAGTTAAGTCAAGCATTAACTATTGTACTAGTTGTAAATATTAGCATAAAAATGTTAGCTAACAGTGGTTAACAGCAAATTCCAACTATTGCAAATTGAACAAGTGCTTCCAGCAGCCATTTTAATTGTCGTCTTCTTTATTAAGAAACTTTCGTCTATAGCATTTTGAAGTCGTTTAAAATTAATTTTTAAGAATTCCTAAATAAAATTTGCAAAATTCATGCGTTTCTCTGCAATTGCCAATCACTGCCACTGTATATTTTATATGTATCTTCCAGTCAATTTGATAGACATTTCCCATAATAAGTGTATACATTATTATAATGTGATAAGAATTCAAATTCAAATAAGAAAACTGTGCCACAAGCTGTTACTCCTTGGAGAATAAATAAATTGCAGAACACAGAAAAACTGAGCAGAGCAGAACAACTTGTGAATTATTACAAACAACAAACAAACAAACAAAGAACATTTCAAAATCACAACACAAATCTCTCTCGCACTCTCTCTCGCCCCATTCTCTATCTCGCTCTCTCTCTGTCGCAGGCAGGAGGCTAATAGAAAATGATACGAAGCTAATGGCTATAAAACTGCCAGCTCATTCAAATTATTTACACACAGACACAAATACAAACACAAAGGAGAGTGGAAAATGCGACGCATGAGTAATGCGGAGAGTAGAAACATAGAGGGTGGGGGCGGGGGCCTCAAGGGCAGCACAAGCGAAAGCGAATGCGAATTTAAATAGCCACAGGCGATAGATGGCACACGAAGGGCAAAGAAGGAGCAAGAAAATGTGGAAGGGAGTGGGGTGGTTGTCATTACGATAACAGATGCCCAAGAAAAACCAAGCCCAAAACGGAAATAGAAATATGCAAAACGCGTACGTCTCAAAAATATGCCGGAATGTGGAATGTGTTGCATACTTTCAAGCAACAACAAACTGTAAATTGCAAACAAACAATAACAAACAAGAAAACTTTGTCTGCCAGACGGCAATTAAATTGTGTGCGCTATAGAGATACCATAGGAATCTGCATAAGATTGTCGGTCATTTCGTTTCTTATGTCAACTGGAACCAATATGAATTCAATCACATTTAAAACAAATGCACTTTAATAAATAAACAATTCCAATAAATCAGATTGTTTACTTTTTCGTATTTTCTTTGCTAATAAATAAATAATTAAATGTGCAAGAATTGGACAAGTTTTCGATATGACTTGTGGATCACAAAAAAATAGAGACAAAAAATTCATTGGAATTTAGATCGTAAAAGACAAGTGAATAGAATGAGGATTTAAATTGATACATGAAACAAGACAAAGCAAAAGAAATTCAAGCAGAGGGAGAGAAAAAACCAGTTTCAAATTGCACTCGATGCGATCAACAAGAGAATAACAAAGGCAACATAATAAACTACAGGTAAAAAACAATGCACCCACAGAGAAGTGAAGAGAAAGAAGAAGAGAAGCAAACCAGAAAAAGTCGCCAAGTCAAATTGTATTTCCGACAGCTGCCGATTGTCGATGCCAGCAACTGGTTTTTTTCCTCTTTTTTAAATTTATATATTTTTTAGTAAAGGACAAAAGGAAGTGGTTTTTACTGTGGCACAGGTTCCAATTGAGGAAAACAAGAACTTGTTGGTGCCTGGAAGGTGAGAGTGTGCAACCCTCCTCAATGATCGTTTCCAATAGCGACCCTATCTTTATCTCCCTCGCTCGCTCATGTACATATGTGTGTGTAATTACAGAGCACTGGGTTAGATTGATTACAAAGAAGAAGCAGTTATGCTTTACACTAATGCATTCATTATATTCCTGCTTTTTCTCCATCTCTCTCTCACGTTCCATGATCTACCATTCTCATTCCATGGTCACGGCACGTAATTACCAATAATCTGTATGAATACGATTTCCAGAGCAGGCGCAATTTTCAGGAACGTAAGTGAATTAAAGGCGGAAAAGGAATAGAAAGAGAGCATCGACAGCAGTTTGAGAACAGCACAAAATATGCCAAAGGTGACTTTCAATTCAAACACACACACACACGCACATAAACAGTTTGTATTTCTGTTTTTGCTTTGTATTGTTTTGGTTTTGATTTTGCTTTGCTGTTTACTTACCTGCCGGGAAGAAATTATTCAAGAACGTTGACATTTTTCTTTTTCACCTTTGCTCCGCGCTCATTCGCTTCACCTCAGAGAAGAAGCAGCAGCAGCAAGAACAACAACAAAGCAAACTGCGCGTTGCGCTCGCCTCTGCTGCTATCTCTTTCACGCCTTGTTGTTTTTGGTCCTGTTGTTCTTGTTGTTGTTGGTGCGTTGCTTTATTTGGTTGGTTTTTTGTTTGCTCTGCTTTGCTTTTTTTTTATTATAAATGTTTTTTATGATTTTTTTTAATTTGTTTTATTTTTTTTTAATGGGCACTTATCGAACAAAAATTTAAATAATACATACAATTCGTGCTTTTCGGCTAAATTTCACATTGTACATGCTCACATTGTTTTTTATTTTATATGAAATATATATATTTTTTTTTTGTTGAGGGGTTTTCAATTATTATGTTTATTTTCATTAATGAAATGCAATTTTTTTAAAGGGGAGTTCGCGCTGACTGCAAATATTTGGAAGATAAAGAAGAAAGGAAGAAAAGAACGCATTAAATACCGAAATTTTTGTTGTTTGCTTTTCCTGTTGTTGTTTTTGTGGTGTGCGTGACATGCGCAACGGTAAACCAAACAGAATCCTCTTTAGTTGTCTGCTTTGCCTTTTGCAATTTTGAATTTGGATGTGTGCGTGTGGGCTGTTTGTTATTGCAAAACCAAAAGGGGTGGGGGAGGCGACAAATGAAATCCAAAAAGCAACAGCGCCGACAACCTAAGAGGGGGCTGGAGTGTTGGGAAGGGAAGGGGAACTTATGGAGTATTAGCTTTGCTCTGCTTGGATTTCATTTAATTTGTGTCCACTGTTTGTTAGTGTGCGTGACTTTCATATACAGACACAAAATGCGCGCATATTTGTTTTTTTTTTACGTCTTTTTCACTTTTTTTCACAACACACACACACACACATTTATTTTGGAGTTTTGCTGTTGCGTCGTATTTTTTGCACATATATTATTTTTAGCACTTTTTATATTTTTAAACATTTTTCTCATACTTTTCGCTGAACCTGCGCCAACATATTGCAAAAACTGTAATGAGAAGAGTGTGTGAAGAGGAGTAGAAGATAATTCTAGTTGTGAATACAATTAATACTACATAGATATGTATATATATATATATGCAATATTTATATATATATATATATATGTATGAAAGCAGCTTTTCTTTTTCTTTACTAACAATTAATGAGGCGGGCGGCAAATAAGAAACTCTGCGAGCGTCGAAACACACACACACCGCGCTTATTGCGCTCCACGAAGGTACTGAAAAAGGCAGACAACGCGACGAAGACGACGATTCAAGTGCCCAAGCGAAGCCAAATGGAGTCCACACACACTGAAAACCCTCTTTGCATAAGTGTGTGTGTGCTTGGTGTTAGAGTGAGTGCGCATCTAAATATGCGCCAGTATGTGTGTATGTGTGCAGGGTGAAGGATTGGTGATAATAAAAATAACAACAATTACAGCTGTGTATGTCGCCTATGTAAAAGGAAGACGCACAGTGGTACTATAAGGCTGTAATGTGTTGTAAATAGAAATAATATATTCTTCAGAACTGAAATCAGATTGCAAATCTAAACAAATTAATTATATTATATTAATTTTGAAGGCTTGTAATAGTATTGTTTGCTTTTCAACCACTGTGCGACAGAGTAGACATTTTGCAGGATATATGTAAAAAGTACATAAATATTTACACATATACATACATACAAACAAGCGAAGCCAAAGCAAATTGCGTTGTTACACTCACACACACTCATACACAGGCTATGTATATGTATGTGTGTGTCTTATTTGTGGAGTTAAACAGGATCCACCAAGGCAGACTCAACAGCTGGCCAGCACATACATACACACACACACATACATAGGAAAACAACAACAGCAGCGGCAATCCCAACAGGTCAGCATCCACATACACAATGCAAAAGCAACATGGCATCTACAGACACAGTGCCATATTTGTGGATGCCTTGTGGATGCTTCAACAGCTGGCAAACCAAAAAAAACTTCAAACACAGCAGGGGGTGAGTTAGACTTGGAGCAGAGGTGAAAAGGAAGCACTGTTTTTTTATTGCTTGTTTAGGGAAACAGCTGAAATTAATTTAATTTAAAAAAATACTTAGTGTGAAAGGGCACACAACAAGTGACAGAAAAGGCCAAAGGTTACACAAATACACACTCCCATACGTATGTATACTTCCAGGATTCTAGCATACATACAGATATTAGCATATTGATGCGTATGCGTGTGTGTGCGCGTGTAAGTTGGCTAATTAATTGAAGTAACCAAGCGAAAAGAACACAAAACAAGCTGGACAAGTTTTTTTTCTTTTCTGCCAACTCGCACTCTTTTTTCGCACGTTTGCTTTTGCGTTTGCTGCTGCGGCTCTTGCACAAAGTTATGTTTTTCACTTAGTTATTGCTTTGGATATTTGCTTGTGCGTTTTACTTTAAAATTTGTTTTGTTTCAACTCACTTTTTGCAGTTCCTGGACAACCGCTCGCACATTTGTTGTTCTCACTACAGATTGTGGCTGCCGGTCGATAGGCGATAGGTTGCCGATTGTTTTTGTTGTGTGCCGCTGAGCAAAGTACTCGCATAGCTACCAGTGCGGTAGGTATCGAAATATCGTAACATTATGTCAACATTGAGCTGACTGTTTAAAAATAGTTACTTTGACTTATTGTTGTTAACATGACTGTTTAAAAACATTTATTTTCTTTATTATTAAAATTAAAATTAGGCTATTACACACCACATCGCTTGCTTAACTTTTAATGAGTAACAGCAACTCTGTCAACAGTTGCGCAACAGCTACGGCTGCTATTACAAACAGAGTTGATCAGCCATTTTCCAGGCAGAAAGAACTTTCATTTTCCAGAATCCAAGCTGAATAAAATTTATCAACTCATCTATAAAAACAAATTCTACGTTGCCATTTGGTGGGCGTTGATTCGTATACACAATTTCTGCCCAGCTCCTGCTGCAGATACCGTTGTATTTGCTGCTCGACATCAGAGCGCCACTTGAGTTCCATGAACAACGGAAATACTTCGCCAGCTATTTTCATACGACGCTCAGCAGTTTGATAACATTTCCAGGGCTGTGGTTCCACGACAAAAAGCTCCGCCAGCTTAGAAAGTTTGCGCAGAAATAACTGTAAACCGCTGTCGTGATGATTGAGATGAATCCACATTGTTATCGAGTAACAGCAAATTGCATCAAACTTGTTGCGCCGATGCTGTTGCAAGTACTGCAAAACAGTGACGTCAAAGGTGGAAGCATTGAGTACATCATCGCAGAAATAACTAATCTTTTCAGGACATTTGTTTTCCAGTTCGGCTCGTTCAATTAATCGCTCATCGATATCCACGCCGAGCACATGAACGGGTCGCTGCAACTGTTCCTCGAGGAAGCTCTGCAACAGTTGAGTGAAATCGCCACAATTGCAGCCCACATCCAGCAGCAGATAAGGCTCTGACTTGAGTTCCACATTAGACTGCGTTTCCATTTTGCTGCGGGCCAGCCAAATATTTGTGGATGGCAGCAGTTTAATCCGCTCGCTAGCAGAATTGAATTGATAATAGTTCTTGAAGTTGCCATATTGTACGGCGCCGGGACTATTCTCGCGGTGCTCCATTTAATAAATATTATTTCCTTATTTTGATTAGCTTCTTCGCTGCGGACACCACCAATTGTTGAACTATCAGCTGATTTGCTCGACAGCCGATTGGTTTTTTTTGGTATTTTTTAGCAGTTGATTAGCAACTGTAACACCACTGTTAGGCGCTAAAATGTTAACTGCAACTGAAATTTGAAAACGAAATTAAAAGAAAAACACTTGATTTTTACCTTTCCATTTACGTTGTAGTTTACTGCTCTCATTTTGTATTTATATATATATATATATATATATATATATAGATTTTTAACACGTTTTCGTCTGCTTGCACAGTTCATACAATTTGCTTTTACTTACAACATACCAAATCGATAACATTTTCGGCAAACATAATTTTAAATGCCCAAACAAAAGAACATAATTTACAATAATAAAAACGAAATATAAACAATGCACGTCTGTTAGTGGATAACATATTTAACAATAATAATTAACAACAAACATTGGACATGAGCACAACGGCGCACAGATTATTGGGAAACTGAATTTAACCCACTAAGGGAATTAGGCAAAATCGCAACAGTCTGTTGAAAATCCGTGCAAAAGGTTCTGCTCATGATCGTTAATCGTTAATCGATAGTCGATAGTCGATAATAATAAATCGGTAGTATTTTTAACCTATAAATGTACAGCATATATATATATATTGTATGAATATAATCCATGATACGAATTAAACTAATTAAACTTGTTTAAACACTAAATTAAACTAAATCTCGCATATTTATATATATACATATATGTATATATATATATATATATATATACAGATATATTTATTATATTATTATTACGATTTGTATGCAATTTGTTTGCACCTTTAACTAATTGTACATATATATATATATATATAGGTACATATACATATATATATACATACTTACAAATGTTTTCGAAACTAAATATATGTATATATATTTTTTAAATCTACTGGAAATGTGTTTTTTTTTTATAGGTTATGATTCTTATTTGTTGAGCTTTAATTTCTCATGCAGGATAACTAAATTTAGATGGGTATAGGGTGGGGGGGATGGGGCTTGGACTTCTCGATTCGGACTGAAGCGTGCAAATATGGAAATTCTAACTAATTTCTTGTTCTCATCTCTGTCATCGATCATCTGTCTCCTCTATCTTTGGCATTTATCGATAAATTTCTAAATACTAGAATGCTACTTAATATGGACTTGTTTTTTTTGGAAAAAATTGAATTTTGAATATGTTTTGCTTTCACTAAGATAATGATAAACTGAACGAAACGCAACAATTGTGAATTAAGTTTAGAAATCTGAACAACTGGCATGATATATATATATAAAAATCGAACTAGGCATAGGTTTACATATATATATATATATATGTATATATATATCGAGATATGTATACATATATATAGAGTATATATACATATATATACGTGTGTTGGTAAGCTCATAAATACACAATATATATATTATAGTAATAAATCGTTCGTCCGAATCGTCCCAAATCCGAAACATAATTACAAACGTTTAAAAACTCGCTTAAGAACTAGGCTTTTTGCTTTTATGAATATGTCTTTCAATTTTAGTAGGTATTATTTATTTTGGGGGGGGTTAGGGAGTGTTACGCAGCGTGTTTTATCCGGGCGATCCATATAATATGCAACTATGTGGCCTGGTGGCAAGTACGGTTCAGTTATGGGGGCAAACTATATATATATATATAAATGCACAATGCATATATATATATATATATATATATTTATATAGACTTTAATAGAATGGACACAGAGATGCGTTCGTTTCTCGTTTTGTTTTTTTTTTGACACAACCAATTTATACTTGAAAATTTAACGGCTCTAGTCATCTGGGTCCAACCCGATTAGCTCCGCTTGCAATCTGCCCTTAGTCTTACAACAAATGGTTAAGCAAAATACTCTCAGCGCAATCCGAAATTGTGGCGACATCCCGGACATAATCAATATCTTCCAAAAGGAGTTCAGTACACCAATCCAGACGACGGCAAAATTGATGAGAGTACTTTGGATAACGTCGCCCGTGACCACCTCATAGAGACGCAATAATATCCATGGCAGCCAGGACATCCAGAATGCAAAGACTAATGCGAATGACATCATATGACTAGGGTTCGATAAATTTTCAGCCAATGCAGTTGCATATTCTTTATCATGTATGGGCTCGCCGGATCGCAATTTGCGCATCATTACAAATATATAGCCATAGTTGTGTACTATCGATATCAAGCTTGGGCCTAAAACTAATATTGCCAGCGTAACGGTGTATGCCGCCATATTGCCCCAATCCAGCATGCAAATGTACGAAAGATTATTCTCAATCGGCTGCGTATATCCCAAGATCGGTGGACAGCAAAGCAGCGCTGCCGATATCCATGTGAACACCATCCAACACTGGCAACTGCAAGCGAAACCGAGACAGAGAGAGAGAGACAGATTAACGTTATTATGCAACACTACTCGACGGTTAAGCCCTGTTTCAGATCTGAAAACAGGCCCTTATCATCACTTATCGACTTATCGCCTTATCGCCTATCGATAACTTTGGCACTTACCGCGTCTTCGTCTGCACAGTTTCATAGCGCAGTGGTTTGCGCACAGCCAAATAGCGATCCACCGATATCCACATGAACGTGTAGACGGAGACGGCCCACAAGGTGACCTCCAGATAGCCGGTGAAGCGGCACACAATATCCCCGTACATCCATTCCCCATTCAGGGCGGAATAGACGGAGAATGGAACTACGAGCAGACCGCATAGTAAATCAGCAATCGCCAGCGAGAGCAGATAGTAGTTGATGACCTCAGTGGGACCTACGAAGATTGGGGAGGTGTTAATATTTAACATATATATAATATAAAAATGAGTCTAATCTGTGACTTACCTTTAAAGTTGGCATATGTGGCTATGATCAATAGATTGGAGAGCACAATGGCTACACCTAAAATTGAGATGAGTACGGCTTTGGTGAGTGCCTCCAATTTGGAATTATCCTGCAGGTAGCTCATTTCCTGCATTTTTTTGTGTGGCTCTCTGTGTGGCTTAAGCTTAAGGTTATGCAAAGTTGGCCCACACACGTAATCCGGCTGCTGCTGCTGCTGCTCCTGTTGCTGCTGCTGCTGCTGTGGCTGCTTCTGTTCCGCTTGCCTCACTTCCTGTCATGACGGCCTGCAGTTAGTTGCTTGCTGGCGCCCTCTATTGTGCAATAGCCCAAATGCAAATGCACACACGCGAAGGTCGCAATCGCAGTCGGAGTCGCCGTCGCTGTCGCAGTCAGCGTCGCTGCCGAATTTGTATAAATTTTTGCTTGTGTTGCCTACTTTTAGGCTGAGGCGCCAAATCCAATTCGCCCGTTGTTGTTGCTGCGACTGCGGTTAAGGTTAAGGTGAATTGCGCTTTTTTTCTTTCACCTTCTTTTCCTTTTCGTTTTCTCTTTCTTTGCGTTTTCGTTTTGAAGCTCGTTTAAAAGTTGCTGACTAAAATGGTAGTACCGTTAAAAACTACTAATAGACAATAGTTTTATTTAGTTTAAAGTTTGGATTTTGGATTTTTTTTTTAGTTTGTTTTTTTTTTGTTTTGTTTTTTGGTATTAAATTCACAACGCTTTCTTGCTAAGTTTAATAAAATTTCGTTAATATCGTTAATTAGTTATTAGTTATTAGTTATTTGCTTTTGTTTATTGCGCTACTAAAAGTTTTGAATATATCTTTCGACTATTATTAGTATTAGTATGCTTCTAGAATTTGTTTTCGACTAATTTTTAATTTTTAATTTTTATTGAATTGTTGTTATTAAAAATGACACATTTCGAACTTTAAATTGGAAGAATAATGATTACAGTTATTAAATAGCTTTAATATTAGTTTTCTTTTTCGATTTTCGATTATTTTTTAATGTTTTTTTAACTATATTTGAGTATAATTAGAGCACAGCACAAATTTATATTTTATTTATTTTATTTATTTTGTTTTTAGTTAGTTGTTGTTGTAATATTCGTAAGGCTTTTGATGTGCTACGTTTTAAGTTGAAATATATTTAATTTAATATATACTTTTTCTAGTTCTATTAGCTTTTGCTTTTGCTTTTTGTTTTTTGCTTTTTGTTTTTTTGCTTTTTGTTTTTTTTTTGTTTTGCTTTTTTTCGCTGCGTTGTGCTTTTTGTGATTATCCTTTTGCTTGTAAATTCTGGCTGTAGGTTCTTATTCTGGTTGTTGTTGTTGTTGCTTTTTGGTGTTGCAGTTGTTGTTGTTGTTGTCAGCTTAGGCTAATTGTGCGCATCTGTTGGCAGAAGACAATAGTTAGAGAAAGGGAATAAGCTGGTTACAAAACTGAATCGCATAATCAGACTTATGCCGGGTAAATCCCTGCATAAGTGAGGAACACACACCGGAATTATACATAACAGTAAATCTCTCAGGTATATAATTCAATTTCAGGCAAATACCTGGCACAACTTGAAAACTTTTCTATTTTCTTGCTGGAAATGTTGTAAAAATCAACTTAACGATTTTACGCAGATCAAATTCCTTCAAGTACTCTATATATATCTTCGACGACTTCTTAAGGCTTCAGTTTAAGCTGCTCATGTCAGTCAAAACTCTTTGTTAACCATTAGTCAGCCAACCTCTAGTTATAGTCTCTGCTTCATATATAATATATTTCCGAGTGTTAATCTGGAAAAACATTATCACTATCAGAGCAGACATAGGTCTGTAAGGGCAATCCTAGTGGTGCCTCAAATCGCCTTTTTGCTTGCCATATCTTTTACATTATAATCTAATAATTAAAAGTTAAAAATAGCTCAGCCTCAGTCTCAGTCTCAGCCTCAGTCTCAGCCTCAGCCTCGGTTACACATCTGCTTTGTTCGGCCTTGGCTTGTTCTATGCATAATACACAGCCATAATTTATAGTGCTTTAAGGCTGACGTTATCCAGATCAATAAATTATTACGCTTTGCTATTACGAAAGCCTTTTAGCTGCACAAAACGCTTTACATAAGCGTCCTTATCCTTCCAGCCCGGGCCAGGGCAGCCAACTTGTCAGCCAGTCAGCCAGTCAGTGCCACTTTGCCACTTTGCCCACCTGCCACACCCCCTAGTCCCCTCGGCCCTTTGGCTTCTGCAGCAGCTGCTGCTGCAGTGACCCACTTTACAATGTGCACTTGACACAGTTTGAGAGTCAGCGCTGTCAAATCAGCAAACGTCACCAAAGCAGCGAGTGTGATTGTCAAACTGTCGACAAGGATATTAAATAAATATAAAGTTCAAGCCTTAAAGTGTAGTAAATAAAATCACAAATAAATAAATTTAAAGGTAAATAAATATGATTCAGCTTGTGATTAAGTCATTAAACAACTGAGCCCATCAAACTGTAGCTGAACTCCTCTAACGTTATGGAAAACCGATATAAGTTTCATTTCAATTTACTTTGATTTATTCTTGAAAGGTATCAATCATATATGTGTTGAAATCACATATTTATATGGAAATTTAGTCTCGTATCTGGTTTTTCTATTAAAACTGCCAAACTGTAATGTTTTTGATATGCCACTTGCGGCTTTAAGCGCATTTATCAAGATAATCCAAATGAATGCATATATTTGACGGCCATAAACCATATTGTACAGTTTTGGCTGCACTAGTGTGGGTGACTGTGACTTTGAAACTATGTAAAATGGCAAATTAGTAAAGACTAATGTAAATTAAGAAGAAGAAAACTCATGCAATCAATGTCCTTCAAACTGTACACGTTTAAGGTTTATATGTAAAATAGAGAAGATTAATGTAAAGTTAACAGAAAACTATGTCCAAAATGTCTCAAACTGTGTGCATTTAAAATATGCCCGCTACAATAATGTAGATTAATAGAGTGAAAATTAATATAAATTAAATAGAAGTTATTTAAAAACACAAAGTGTATTTTATTTATTCCTAATCAGACATTAAGCATGTATATTCATTAAGCAGGAATATTCATTAAGCATGTATATTCATTAAAGGGCATCTTTTAGTCTGTCTCTCCCCAGGGGAGCTCTCTGAATTTGCCTAAGCCTCGTGATTGGTGCTTAGTGCTTTATGCCATCGATCACAAGAGAGAGGCGCAACTCACACCAAACTCGTCTACAGTTGCGAAAAAAATAATAGCATCACTAGGACAAATTAAATAAATTAAATCTTGTAATTTTAATTTTAATTACATTTAAATAAGTTGAAAACGCTGAATAGAATAACGGATTTCTTTCTCACTCCATTTTTTCAAATCTGCTGTAACTTCTAAAACCGTATTCATCAGTTCATCATCAGAGAGAGTGATGCTAATATTTTGTTGGTAATTGTACATCAACTGTATCTCGCTCTATCTTGCTCTATCTTGCTGCTTAACAGCATCATTTGGCGACGTCATTCCACGCAGCCACGCACACAAACACAAACACAAGCACAAACACAAATACAAAGAGAAAGACAAACACGCCGACTAAACAGCAGCCCATTATCAAATGCCATTAAAGGACAGCAGCTGGGCGCCACAATTGACTAGCTTCGCCTCACTCCCTCTTTCCCTCTCTCTGCCCGCTCCCGCTTGCTCTGCAGGGTGCTGCAGTGTGTAAGATAAGGGGGAGGGGGGAGTATAACCGTAACAAGTTTGTCATTTGGTTCTTCGTCTCTGAACTGGGTAATTTAATTAATGCTAACGGCGTTTGTTTGACAGCCGACAGGTGATAAATAACACTGAATTGCATTTGGCTAAGCTTGACTACCCCTAACTAACACACACACAGACACACACACACACAAACACAGTTTGTCAATCATTGCGTAAGCATTTTACTGCAGCTGCAGGGGCTACGCATGGTCTGTGGGCAAGGGGTAGCGGGGGGTACGACGGGGTAAGGGGGTCAAATGTCATTTGTGCAAAATGATTTTATGGCGCCGCCAAAGCGTCGCCGTCAACAATATTTTCCGAGCTGCTTTTTCCTGCCGACGCAATTACAATGAAATAACAGTTATTGCCGCCAACTACAGAGCATAAGCATAATGAGCAGCGCAAAGTATACAAGGATTGGGGAGGGGGTAAGTTAAGGGTGGGGGTGGGGGTGGTGCTTAGTGCATATCACACATAAAAAAAACCCCAAATGGAAGCCTAGATTATATTCTTCAATCTGTACTCAAATAAAAAAGTTATAAAAAACTAAAAGAACGCCGAAAGTCTTAAGTCAAGCATATATATGCTGAGATTGAGTCCATTAATGCTGTAATTAAACAAGTTACAATGCGCTGGTTGGAACAGCCCGACTAGCAGATACCCTAGGCCCAACTGTTTAATACAAAGAAGGTTTGCTAATATAGGTTTGCTCAATGTCAAAATATGTTTTGTGTTTATTATGCGATCTTAATGAAATATATACAGTTGATTCGCAAGTTTGAAGTATATATCTTTACAATTCCAGTTATCGAATAACAGTTATCGAATAACAGTTATCGATAAACTTAAACTTAATATGCGTTGGTAAACGAGAACAATTGTGCCAAATTTGAAGTCTGCAGCTATTAGAGTCTCTGAGATCGGCTTGTTCATTCCGACAGGCAGATGTAGCTGCTGCTGATCAGGAATATATATATATCTTTTGGGATATGCAGGTTCTTCACCTGTGTAGGCAATAAGTTCAGCGAACCCAGAAATAAACAACAATCAATAAACATGTGAATTTTATATCTGTGATTAATTATGCAAATCTGTTCTGGCCAGCCTCTTCTTCTTCCACATTTTCTGCTTGTGCTGAGCGCAAATTGTGAACAATAAGCGAAAAACAAAACAAAAGAAAGGAAAAAGGAAAAAAGAAGAGTGACGCAATAGTTGATGGCATTTTGATTGTTACGGGCCAAACCGGAAGAGCGGGACGCAATATATTTATTGAGTGGTTTGTGTGGGGGTGGGGGGGAGTTGTGGGTGTAGAGGTGAGGGTAAATGTTGCCCCAATTAAAGCTTTTGGCCAGCTGCTGTAGCAATGGCTTATTTATGACAGGGCTTAAAAAGGGACACACGCTTCGGGATTTATAGATTGTCATGCATACAGTCAGGGATAAATTTATAGGTTCACATAAAATATTCTCGCAATGGATACTCGATTTTGAAGCAGCCTTGATAAATCTTGCAAAATATACGTCATTATGCGGAAATCTGTATATAGAATGAAGCTAGATCGAGAATTTCTACTTGGAATGTGGGATTATAAAAGAGGTCAAGCCATAACCCAAAAGATATAGGTTTTAAAAATCGCGTGAGCTTGTCAAAGTTATGGCTGTAGAAAGCATTGCTGCAGGCATCTGCCACAAGCTGCTTGTGGCCTCAGATAATGACTGTGCTGTTGCTGCAATGTCCAAGCCCAATCCATAGCTAAATTTCGACTCGTATTGCTCTCTGGTGGAACCTAGCGAAAGAGTCTTTGTTGGTCTAAAAATAAACTTTCATATTTCAATTAAAGAGCGACAAGTTCTGCATTCATTTTCCGCTTCACAAACTGGGCTACATTGAATTATAAATGAGAATTGAGCCTTCAACTAATGCAGACATGATAAAGGCAAAACTTTTAGCTTGTGTGTGTGTGTGTGTGTGTGTGTGGTGTATCCTATCATTTGTGTACTGCGCTTGTATCGCTTGCCATTAAATATGTATGCGTGTTTATGGCGCAACAAAATCGTGCAAAAAAGATACAGATACAAATGTATCTAAGTATAGACGATGAGAGCGGGGGAAGGGTGGTGGTAGGGGAGGGGTTGCTGCACATGACGTTATAGTGGCACACTCAAGCGGCGCTTTAGAAAGCGACAGCGTCATCTCATTTTTAAATGCCAGACCAGGTGATGCAGCTACCACCCTGCCCCCCGCGCTCAAACAACCCCCCGCTCGCACAACCGAGCTATAAATAAAGATAAAAAAGCGAAAAATGACGAAGGCCAAGGCGAATGCATGCTAAAAAGCATGCAAGGTGCAAGGAAAACGGCAGGGTGGGAAGGGTGGGGGGGGGGGGGGGCAGAAGGATATTCGTCGCTGATGACGTTGGCACCGCCGCAAGGCAAAACTTGGCAAGGCTGCTGCCAGCCAAAGCTGGCAGAGGGGTGTAGGGGGCAGGGGCAGGGGGTGGTTCCTAGCTACGTCATCAGGCAGGCGGGCGGGCAGGCAGCGGGCTTATATAAGAGCATGACCTCAGTAACTCAGGCGCCGCAGCCGTTTTACCTTGTTTTTGCTGGCTTGCTGGCTTGCTGGTTTCCTTGTTGTATTTATTTGCTTGTTGGCCACATCTATTTTTAATGATGTTTATTTTGAGGCAACAAAGTGCGGCAAACTTCGCGCTCAGCCTTTCATTTTTCTTATGTTTTTGGCATTTGGCCTTATGCAGCCACGTGGGTGACTTGAGCACTTTGTCAAAGTTGCATTTGGCCCCGGTTGCGCCTGTTGCATGCAACTCGCTCGGGGCGCACAAAACTTGGTCTGCACTCAATTCCAAATGTTAGTTAGCAAGGCGCAAATTAAAACAAGCAACGCTGAAGGCCTCAGCAGCCATATTAAGTTAGATTGTTCAGTTTGCAACTGTATATTTGCTGAACTTAACAATATATAATAATAAAAATGAGAAAGAAGGGAAAATTTTGTATAATCTATAGTCTACCTAAGGTCGATTAGAGATATATTATAATGATCAGATACTGCGGCGGAGTGTGCTCTTAAAGGATTGTCAAACCTGAACCGGGAAACGGAATCATTAACCGAAATTAAGCGATAGACATGCGGAACTGGAATCGAAACTGAAGTTTTAAGTTGTTTACTTATCAGATGCAGCAGCAGCCGAGTTGATAGTATTCCGCTATAGCATAATCAATACCAAAGTTTCCGTATTGGTAGCTTAATAACTGTACATCAGCTGTTGTATACAACAGTTTCCGTTACTTAATTTGACATATGCCATTCTCGACCAATAAAGTAATAATACACATTCGACTACCAAACAAAATTGATGTCAACCCTTATGGGAACCGTTACACTTTCCGTGCCAGCAACCTGGACCAGCAGGCCAAATTCGTTTCAGCTTGATACCCTGCTTTTTAGTCATTATTTTTAATAGGTATTTATCGTTTATAATTATTTTATTTAAATGTTTTTGTTGTTTATTGTCCGATATGGAGTATGCCCCACTGCTCACTGAGCGGACGCTGTGAATCTCCTGCTGCAGACTAATGCCAAAGACTATGTTGCAAATATCACCTGAACTGGAGCCAGCAGAAAACATATTTATGATAATTTCTGGTTTTATTTTGAGTCGCAGATTATTTGAGGCAAGTGTCCTGCTGTTTGCTGCAGAGAGGGTAACTGCTAGACGAGCTTCTTCTTTAGGCCACTCTTGATTGTTTGCTTGGAGTCCACCGTAATACCGCTCGTTAAATAATTATAAATAATTGTTAACAGCACAACACATGGGCGCATTTAAGTATGCCCGAGAAAGCAGCTCAGCTCACGTGTTTAATATTGGTTTTAGAGAGGTGTGCTGAGGGAGCGTGTGGCAGCAACAACAACAACAACATTAAACATTCCCTTATAACGTATAAACATATGCTAGAAGTAAGTGCTACTTTCCTTGTTTCTCTCTCTCTTTCTCGCTCTTTCTCTCTCTCTCTCTCTCACTTACACACAATATATATTCAGTTGGCCCAATTGTGCGTTTGTTGTTGTTGCTTTATTTGTTGATGGCTCGTGGCTGGCTGGCCAAGGACACAGAGCGCCTTGGCGACGCACCCGTGTTTAGTACTTTATTGTTTTTATTCCCTTTTGCAGTTTTTATCGCTTTCCCTCCTTCCCCTCCCCCCCTGCCCTTTCCTCCATCACTATTTTATTATTATTATTATTTTATTCTTTTTTTTTTGGCTCTGACTTTGATTTCCCTGGCAACGTTTTTGTTTTAGCAGTGTTGCCAAATGCTGTAAATTACTTTTGACAAGGCTCTCTTGCCGCGCTGTCCTTCTCTGTCTCACTCTCTCTCTCCATCTCTCTCTGTCTCGCTTTCTCTTTCTATTTGCCGTTGCAGTTTGTCGCTAGGGGCAACGTGACGTATGCGTAATAAATAAAACTTGACTTGGCTAAGGCTAAGGGCAATTGTGTGCCTCGATACCGGCTATTACAAGGCACACAAACACACACATAAAACACACACACACATATACACCACACACACACTCACACACACATACACACCCGCACATCCACAGTCAATCAATAAAAAAAAAGCGACTGCAACTCTTGACATTCAGCGAAGGCATTCAAAGCCAAAGCCAAAGCGACTGTTGCAACAAGCAGCAATCAGCAAGCAGCAAGCGGCAAGCGGCAAGCAGAACAATCAATATCTCAATGCATCAATTTGTTATTGGCTTGACGCCGCGCTCTTTTCAAATTGTTGCAAGCTTGTTTGCGTCTGTTGCCATCATTTGCCATTCGTTTGATAAGCCTGCCAATGCGATACTTTCTGCAGGTTCTCCTTTACGTATCAGCTGCCAGCTGAATGTCAATTGAATCAAAAAGACAGAGAGAGAGAGAGAGAGAGAGAGAGAGATACAGGAAGTGAAAGGCGGTGAAAGTGAGAATGTCAAAGTGTGTGAGAGAGAGAGAGAGAAGCGAAGAGCTGACTCCAACTGCAGCTGCTGCTGGCCCTATGGTAAACTTGTATCAATGTTAAAGGCGGGAGAAACAAGTTAGAATGCGCTAGCTGTGATAGCTGGACTAGGAGATACCCTGTTTATTGCATAGCACGCTTGCTGTTGGCAGTTTGTTTAATATGAAGATACGTTTTGGGCAACTAGATCTGTGTTTGTTATACTGACTATATAAGGGTTATATCTTAACAATTGTGGCGTTGTTGTTGTTAACGGAAATGGATTTGTATCGATACTCGCGAAACGGGAGCAGTTATCGATAAATTGAAGGAAACTTTAGCTTTAATCTTTTGGTATAAGAGAACTTCCATTCAACATTTAAACTCTCTGGCTTCTATAATCTTTGAGATCGTCTAGTTTATACAGCCAGACAGATGCTGATGGCTAAATCGACTCAAGAATATATATTCATTATATTCATTTAAATTCTAACAAATTTATATAGCAAAAATCTGAGTACAGGTCATCTCTTAGTCGGTCAGGGTCAGCTGGAGCTCTCTTGTATTTCATTTGCAATTTATTGGCTCGTTGCTGAGCACTCGACTGTTTCAAGGCTTCCTGTCTTTGGCTTTGGTCCTGCTTCTATATATATACTAGATATATGTATATATGTGGCTTTGACTGCAAGATTTAGATTGTCACGGGACACTCAGTTTGACATTCTGGGAAATTAACAGTTGCTGCAGGCAATGCAATTTGCAGTTGCTTATATACAACTCATATCTGACTCCATCTAACTGTATATGTATATATATATATATGTATGTATTAAATACCCTTTGCCACTCCTAGTTGTCAGGCAATTAGTTTGGCTTAGTGCCAGTCACGCCCACAACAGTACATATAAATCAGTGGTTGACCGCCCTCGCCGCGCCCTAACCAACGGAAATTGGAGCAGACGCTACTAACTTGGCTAAGAGCACGCTTGAGTTGAAGCTTAACCAAACAAATGAATGCCAACAGCTGCAAATCAACATTTCCTGCATTCCTGAATTGATATTGATATTGGGATATTGGATATATGAGAATATGACAAAGATGGGAAGGAAATATAGGCAATATCAGCTGATATTTGAATATGTGATTATAATTTCACTCACTTAACTTCTTCTTCTTCTTAATTCTTAATTATGTTTCTAATTTATTGGCCGGTTTGTAGGTAAGTCGTTTTGGCCAATTTTGTATTTTGATAAATGATTTGATTACTCATTTCATAACAACAGAGCCAATCAGCTGTTTTATCTAAAAACAGGTCCAATTTTGCCATTCACAAGTTAACGCATTTGAATATAGGAAATGTTGGGCATTATTGGAATCAGTAATGGAATAAAGCTATTATATATCGGGCAGATAACTTTCGATAATAATATATAAAAAATAACACTAAGTTATTGTAAAATAAGTTTTCACAGCTATCTCTGACTGAAACTGGAATCAGTCATATATATATATATATATATATATGAATTGTCGTTTCTAAATCGACTTTAAATGTAAATGATTGTTAATATAGAGTAGCATTTAGTCTATGTGGATTTTGGTATGCGATTCTCACACATTTATATCTGATACATATAGACGAATATTTAAGTCGTTTATATTTAGCTTTCAGTTGTTGACGATTTCAGCCGCCTAAATATATATATATATATATGTATAATTGTGTATATCGCTTGTATATGTATTTTGTTTGTTGTCATGTGTATTTACTCTCACTTTCTAATTTCTTTTGCCAGTGATAACAGATGTTTGGCTAACGTAAAAAGGGGCTGAGAGCGGAACACGCGACGCCAATTGTTGGCTAACAAAACGATGGCCAACAAGACACGTTGCGGTCATAAATCTTGGGTCGCCCCAAGGGCGGGAAGGGGGCGGGGGTGGTGGTGGATTGTGACACTTGAATATACATAATAAATGAGTTGCATATATAGTATATAGATATATGCCTCTATTTGATCTGTTAAATGAGTGGCAAATATATATTTATATACAATGATATGGTGGCAAGAGACTGAAGCACAAAATGTTGTTCTCTCTTTGGAAGACACTCGAGTTGAATATGAATAGAAAAGTGTGTAAGAATATTTGATGTAAATGTATTTCATACATTCAGGTTAAGAGGGTGACAGAAAGACAGATGGCAAGAAAACAATTACGTGGCAATAAGAACAGTGGAATGGGGCAGGGCAGGGCAGGGCTGGGAAAACCCAAAGAAAGGCAGAAAAGTGTTGCACGCGCCAATTGGCATGTAAATTAACCAGCAGCCTTGAAGTGTGCTATGAAATTTTTACTGTTGCACTCCAGCTGGACACAAGTGCAACCAAACAGTTGTGGAACAAATAATAGCACCACTCTCACGCAAGAAATGTGTGTTTTCAACTATTGAGTTTAAGGAACTTATGAAAAGGCTTTCAGAAGTGGAAGACAGTCGAAAAGAAACAGCAGAAAAAACCAACATTTAATAAAAGAAATTACCAAACGATTTCTATAAGAATGCGTAAGAGGCACTATTATTTTTTCGCAACTGTATGCGTGGCATGCAACGGCAAGGGTCATGACAGCGCGCGAGAGAGAGAGAGTGGGTTGAGAACTTGAACAGCTTGCCTCAAGTGAAATAAAAGCTAGTTGTGTTAGGCCGGGCCACGATTGGAACCCTTGAATTATGCAAAAGGCAGAAGGAGGCAAAAAGCCAACTTGCGACGACGACCTTGAAGTGGGCGTGCCACAAATTGCAGCAAGCAAACGAAAAGCGAACGTAACGCGACTCGAGGCGCTGGCTGGTGGCAAGGTGTGAAATTTCCCATTGTGTGATCGATAAAACTGGCCATATATTTATATTCAGATATGCGTCGGCAAAAATTTTACGACAAAATAAACAAGTTGACGGCAGCTGAACTGAGTCCCATAGATAAGAGCGCAGTGGCAAAATGAGAACAGCCTCAGTCTGTGCCTCAAAGCTGAGCCCCAGCTGAGCGGAGATGAGTTGTGTGTCTTTGTTGTTTATCGACCCTCCTCCGTAAAAGAAAAACCAAAAAAAAAAATAAATAAACACAAATTGCCCATAAAACAAAATGAAAAAAGTTCATAAAATGTGGCGTAGCATTTGCGAGGGATCCGCATGCAATGCCCAAATGAACAAACCAAACAAATGAGCCTCATATTTTATGGGCCAAGACAAAAAAAAACCTTTAACTTAAATTACGAGCGAAAGACATTAGTCGTTTAAGTTGTCTTTATGTGCTACATGGCTTAAATCAAACATTAGCTAGTTTGACACGCACTGGCAAGCGTTACACTTGATTCGCACTTCATGCCCAGTGGCTGTCAAATGTTTGAAGATGTATGAAACGATAAAGTAAAGCTGCGACGCTAGCAGCGCTGCTTAAATGAGCTTTTCAATATTTACGCAGCGACTTGGCTTTGGCTTGACGCTAATCCCGACTCCTTGCCGCTGCCTTGCCTGCCTGCGCCGCTGCCTGCTCTTGTCAAACATTTTTTTGCATTGAGCTTTTCAAGTGAAATTTGCTCTGTTTGCGCTGCCCATTTGGCAAGCACATCTGCACAGTTTGCGACGCTGGCTGCGCAGTTAACGTCTTCCTTTTGGCTTTGTGTTTTTTTTTTGTGGGCATTTTTGGGGTTGTTTATGTTTTGCTTTGCTGTTTCGTTGGTTTTGCTGTTGAGGTAGGATGCGCTCTTCACACATAGACACACACACACACACACATCTCTCTTTTTGTGAGTGTGTGTGTGTGTACGTTTCTAGGTGTGTCTATATATAATGTGCAACCGTTATTTTTGTATATATATGTATACTCACCTTTGACATGACATCTTTCGAGTGCTGCTCAACATATTTTTTGTTTTTTTTTTAGTTGGTGTTTTTGTTTTTAATTATTGTATATATTTAATTATAGTTATTACATTTTGTCTTGAACACTTTGTCTTTATCACTTTGGCTGCAACGGGGCAAAAACTATCAAATGTCTAGGTGCGTGAATCTTTTTACTAACATTCTCCACATACCTTAGGATTATATACACCTTCTCCAAATACTCTCAATATACCCTAGTATTATAAATGGGTCCAATCAATCAAATAATATATTTTAATACATGCACTTAATGAATAATCAGAAATGAGATAAGATAGTCAAAAGGATCGAAAGGGATTATACTTAAATTAAATTGTCTTGCTAACGAATTGACACTGGTCTTAAAACACAATTTAGATAACTGCATTAAATGGGATTATTTAGTTAGTGGACATTTTTGCTGTTAACGGTTCACATATAAATTAAGTACATTTTAATTTTTATATTTGATTTTATTTTAATATATTTTTATATTTTATTTGATTTATTTTATTAGTTATTTATTTTATCACAATTTTCGTATTGTTTTTACAGAATTTTGCCATTTTCAATTTTCAATTTTTAAAATTTGTTGCCAGTTTTTCACGCACTTGCCGCACGTGCATTGCACATGCCACACTTTTTCGCTTTTTTTTGCGTTTGTAATTTCTTTTTTGTTTTACTTGTTGGCTTTTCTTTTGCTTAGCCTTCAACACACATACACAGACAACACATGAGCATGCACGCACACACGCATATATATAGAGTAGCTACACACACACACACACATTCAGGCAGCGTTGTCTGTGAAACATTTGCGCAGGTGTGCGCCTTGATATTCTTTCCTTTTCCTTTTTTTTATTTTTTATTTTCAATTATTCAGCAGTTAATTAAATAAATTTGCATAATTTACTTAACATGTTATCAAATTTGTTGCTTTTGCTGTTTTTTTTTCGGCTTGCTCCCGTTACTCTGTGCGTTGACACACATATAATAAAGGAGGGAAAAAAGGAAAACTGTAAAAGTTTTTTTTTTGGGCAGCGGAACAGAAAGAAAGAACAGAAAATTTTGTTTGCTGGCCGCTGTTTGCGTGTGTGTGTGTGTGTGTGTAGGTGTATGGGGAATATTTATGTGTGTGTGTTTGTGTCTGACTGTTTCCAACAACCACTGAACGCGCCCGCGCTGCTGCTTCTGCTGCTGCTGCTACTGCTGCTGCTGCTCGATGCGTGGCGTACGTGCGACGCGCTGACTGTCTCACTGGCGACTGGGCCACCAAACACAAATTTTAACTGGACTAACGCCCAGAGAGCGTAAGAGCGAACGAGCAAGCTTGCTGGAATGTGCGCCTGCAAGCATACGCAACAGGAAAGAGCAGCTAAGCGAAAGCTTTCGCTTAGTTTAACGGAGACGCTTTTCTCTAGCCGAGGCAGAGAGAAAGAGAGGGAGAGCGAGAGCTTTCGACGCACATGGCATTTGTTTATATTTGGTCGTCGCTTTCCAGCCGCTTGTACACACTGGAAGCGTTAACGCTGTTAAAAATAGCATTGCATATTTTTAGGCCTGCGCACGAACTGAAGAACGGGGAGCACGATGTCGGCTGTTTGTTTTTTGCGGTTTGTCTTTAATTTTGTATTGCATTTAACAGAGTGCGTGCTATATATATATTTTTTTTCTTTTGATAATAAACAAAGGCAGCGGCGCTAACCAAAACTCAAGACGCGACGGCATTTGCCTCCACTCCAATATTAATCGCCATATTCGCGTGCGTTCGATGCAACGGATACAAATGATCCAGGTGATCGATAAAGGGCCGCACCCCGTCCGGATTCCTCATGTACTTGGTCAGGCTGAGGATGATGTGACGATAGATCTGATGATCCCGATAAGCGGCATTCGGTCGTCGCTTCTGCGGTGGTCTAAGCATTCAAACGATCAGTTAATTGTTCAGGTGCCAAAAACAAGCAACTAAATAAACAATTCCATTTTAAATATTTGAAACACTTCTTTTCCCCCTGCTCTACAAACGAAAGATCAAAAACTCTTGCCTTTCAATTAATTTTAAGTGCCGGAGGCGAATAGCTAGATTTCCTTTTGGGAGCACGGGTTTTGATGAGAATTGGGTGTCATTAAAATGCAATTGCTTTTAAAGATCACATTTCTAACAATCTAGAGACTAAACCATGACCAATATTGAACTATAGATCTAACCAAGACCAAAAAGTACTCCCCTAAAGACACGCTCATCCAAATTGTAGAGTATTCCTAGTATTCCTATCGAAACTCACCGATCCTGGACCCGCTGATTGACGCGCCTGCGTCGAACCGTTTCCGTTCTTTGGCAGCTGTCGCAGTAGGCAAAATAGGAGCAGATCGCGATGATGACAACAGCGATGGTGTAGATTACCCAGCTCCAGCCGAGCAGGCTGCAAACAATGTTAAGCAATGTTACACCAAAATACACAGCTATATTTCGGCTGCTTACGTCACAAATGTTGCATTCAAATCCTTCCAGAACTGCGAGACATTCTCGAGCTGGTTCCTCTTCGCCTCGTTTCTCCAGAAAGCAAACGAGAACATTGTGGACTTAATCGGTTTTAGGATTAATCTTTGTTTGCCTACAACAAATGTGTGTCAGAAAATTTTGTAATTTGTTGCCGAGATGTGAGAATAATGTTTACAAATTAATCCGAGAATGCTGACAATTTCAAATGTGTCTGAGACTCAATTAGAAGTTTCTTCTCTCTGTTGCTGTTTTTGTCATTTATCCTTAGCCAACCAGGAAGTTGTCAAGTTGTAAGATGTGTGTGTTCATCGATTGATTAGCGATGCAGCTCAAGCCGAGATTCGCTTTGTTTCTCTAGCGCCAATTGGCGATTCGTGCGCTTCCGTCAACAGTGCAAAACATCGCAAAACATCTGGCTAAAAAAAGCGTGATCAAATAAATTATCGCTATGGGGCTGCAGCTGACATTGTCTGAGATCTCACTGACATCTCTCTCTCTATCTCCCTCTCTCTCTTTCTCGCTCTCTCTCTTTTTCTGTCTCTTGACAATTTGCCAAGCCGTGGGGATTTATGGCCCTGTCTTGGAACCAGGCCCAGTCTCAGTCCTCATATGACACTGCATATTGCTCCAAATTGTAAGGCCTAGCCCACAAACAGCCGAACAGGCAACAAAAACCTGGCCTGAATGACGGCTCAAACAAAACAAGCAAATTGCATTTGGCTGACAGCGGTCAGAGCCAGCAACTACAAACTGCTGACACACCATGGCCCCCAAACTCCAATCGAAGTTCTAACCCTATTTTCAATATACACTGTTCAACAGCAAATCTTCGGCATAACTGAATCTAAGTTTTTCAATCTTGATTTCATCTTCTGTATGTTGTACAGTTTTAGAGCCATTGCTTAGACAAAACTTAGACTTTGAGCGATTGCCTCTTGGTCGAATTTCAGTTCTGATGCCGCTAACGGTTCAGCTTCCCCTGACTTATAGTGTTATATATACATAATCCATAATCATATTCCCAATTTTTCTTACACTGCAAACAGAGTATGTCATAGTCGGTTTGTTTCGCTTTTGCATGATTTGCAGTGAACATGTTTTTATGATAATTTTTGTATATCTATATAGTGATCATTTGTTGTTGTATTTGTTACTTTATCTAACTTTATCTAGCAAATGATGTTTTGGGACTATGCGAAGAGAGCGTTCATCAAATTTTGACTGAACTTACTCAGCATTAATTGATCAAACAGATGACATTATCAAAGTGCTTCCCCGAACCCATAAAAGCTAATTGTCATCATTGAGTCATTTTTTCAAATATATTTTTGAGTTCGTTTCGGTGCGCAAAGGCTTTGAACTAAGTATGCATAAATTAAGCCATAAAACATATCAAATAAAAAACTTTGAAAAGAGTTTCAAAATTTGATAAAAGTAGTTTAGAATCGGGCAATAAAATTGAGGAATTTAGATGCTTAACTGGAAATAAATTGGTGCAAGAATCTATTCATGAGTTCAGCTTGTATTTTTGGTCTGCCTTTCAAAGAGTGACAAACGGCATGCTAAAGTGTGCATACCCCTTCTAAGCAGACAAGCACAAATTAGTGTAGATCTTCAAGATTATTTGTGTGAAGTGTTTCTACTTGTCTTCGTTGTTTTTCCTTCTACACTCCGCTTTTTTCACAGATTTGATTCGATTGCCACTTTAAAGCTTGGCTTTTTTTCGGGCTTCATCAAATGGCTGTCAAATTAACTAAATATGTAAACACGTCGCTGATGTTGATGATGGCCAATGGCTTTTGAGGGGAGCCCACACGAAATGCAAATGAATTGTTATCAGTTAATTGACCAAAAGGGTCAACTTGACATCTCTCTCTCTCTCTCTCTCTCTATCTCCCTCTCTCTCTTTCCCTATCTCTCTCCATTGTTATCAGCCTTTATGCTTGATTTGATTATATTATGCTGCTGCTGCGTGGGTGGGGCATGGTGTCCAAAAAGTGGCCCCACTCACTTTAAGCGGCAGCTAATAGGCCAATAAAGGCGATACGCTTAAACCGATTTACGGCTCTTTGTGGCTCAGCGGAACGCAAATCCTTTTGACATATGCGCGCACAGTGGGGTAGAGCAGCGGGCACAGTGGGGCAAGCAGCTGGTGTCGCCACAATTGGGCAAGGGCAGCCAAACAAGTTCTTGTCTGGCCACCTCTCAGCGCAGATCAGCTCGAAAACTGGCTGCTTCTCGATGCGCAAATATTTAACTTAACAACTCGCAACTGAAGAACGGCAGAGCACCATAAAAAGTAGCAACTGCAGCCAGCGGGCAGCTACAATAATAAGAACAGCAGCTAAGCGAAAAAGGTGGACTAAGAGATACCCTATAAAAGGATGATTCAATCTTAAAATACTTGCCTAATGCGCAGTGTTATTTAGTTAAATACCTCAATATACCTGCATGTCACATAGCTCCGCACAAAATCAATATACCCTACAAAGTGCAGGGTATATAGCACAACTCTTTTCTATGCGCTTCGTTACCTTGCGGGGGCGCAGCGAAAATAAAAGAGCTGCAGCGTAAGCGTCAGCAGCAACGTCAGCGTCTGTAGTAGCCGCAGTCGCAGTCTCCACCTTAGCCTGCGTCGCAGTTGCAGTGTGTGCGTTGCGTCGCAGTCGCCGTCGCCGTCGCAGTCAACGACCAAAACGAAGGCAGCCGCATCGAACAAAGAAAGCGAACTTGTTCTACGACTGCTGCCCAAATTTGTATAGCGAAGACGAAGTCTGCGTCGCGACTGAGAAAACGAAGTTCGTCGTCGCCGTCGTCGTCGTCGACGACGTTGTCGTTGTCGTCGTCGAACGTCGCGCAACTGGACTTTCGGTTTCGGTTTCGGTCGTGCTTGGGGCATATTCAGTATGCAGAGTCAGTTCGTCTCGGGACTTCTACGCGATCAGTTGTTGTTGTCGAACATTGATCAAATATCACGCATCGAACGTGATCAGTGATCAACATCTCAACATCAACATCAGCATCAGCATCAGCTTCTTCAGCGAGTGTTTTGTTTTTTTGGCAGAAGAAGCAGAAAAAAATCCATTCAAAATATCGTACGGTTTTTTTGTGTATTTTTTCATTTTCTTGGCACATACGGAAGCAGCTTTATCTGCACTGAAATGTTTACACATTTTGACAGCTGAGCACAATTGCATCTGCATAATTTATTACACATGCAAATTACGGCGCTTCCCTCTGAAATTCCAATTTATTGTTTGTGATTGCAAATTTGACAGAATCGTCGGCTTGATTTACACACTCTTCCTCAACTTTAACCTCAACGTAGTCTGCAACGCGAGTCAACGCGAACACGATCTTGGCTCCAAGAACTTGGCCAATAGATTTCCACGACACGTAAGTTAAATGCAAATTAGTTGCTAATTGCAATTAATTGCAATGGTTTATAAATGTGACAGTCGACATTTCCTAGTCTATATAAATCTTACTCACTGATCAGATCTGCTATAAACTCACTTAATAAATGACACTTAATAATCAAGATATTAACTGCTTTAACTATTGAAACTCTCTACATCAGCTCAGTTAGCCTTGGGTTGCTATAGAAAAGAAGAAAATCATTTTAACCATAATACATATAGTAACAATAGTAAGGAAACTGTAGAAAAGTTTTCGAAAATCATCCTTATAGACACAAAAAGTTGACTTGCCAATTTGACAAACATTTTAGCAGATTTTACCTATTTAGCTCATTTAGTTATGACGTGTGAGGAAATGCTGACATATCTGACAATTGTCAGCGTATGCTGCTTGTACAAATATGTATATATATATGTGTATATATCCTGCCTTTTACCGTTTACAACTGTCTGTTAGGAATTGTGACATTGTCACGATCACTCAAAATGTGATCGTGCCTGTTTTCAGTGTCGCACAAAAAATAATATATGAATTGCATGACATGCGCAAAATACGTCAGAGTAGAGAGAGAATATATATATATATATATATATATATTTTAATAGCAAAAAATGTGGTGTTCTGGAATGAAAAATCTGAAACGAAGTTAGATCTACAATCTCAGACCAATAATGTGTGTGCTGGAAATGATTTCAGATACTTCATTTTGTGGTTAACGGAATCGATCTGAGAATATGTTTTGGCTTACTTTAAGATAATTAACTTTTGGGATAAGCACAGACAGATCTGAGCATATGTTATAGAGACAGATAACTTGATCAGATCCACTTAGTTTAGATCAACAGACAATAATTTTAGTTTGGACAAACTTGATTGAAAATTCTTAATTTTGGTCGTTCTAAAACTGATTTTTAGCATAAGTATTTTACAGTTATGATTGCAATTAATTGCAGCTATATATTCTTGGTCTTTTGATATCTACTCTTTTAGCTATATGCATAAATTAGACTTGAGTAAATGTTTTTTTTGCGCATTGCAATGTTGGCTTGAGTTGCAGAAGTCGTTGGCGAGCCATAATTGTTCAGTTAGCTTGTTTTTTTTTCTAATTAACCAAAGTCATTTGCATGAACGCAATAACGCAGCTAACTGCAAATGGGGTTTATGTCTTTTGGAGGAGACTCTCGCGGCTGGCACAACAAAGACACACGACTCGACTTGAAACTGAGTTAGGACTGCTGCCATGTGTGTGTGTGTGTGTGTGTGTAGGCGTCACACACGCCCCTTTTACAGCTGCAAAGCAATTAGCAAAAAGACTTGGGACAGCAGCCGCGTGTCTACAAAATACTTGCCACAAACTTGAGTTTACTTTATGTTGCGCTCTTTTTTTTTTCCTTCTTCTTTTTGCATTTGAAGTTGAACTTGTTGAGTTTCTGAAGTCGAGTCGTTATGTTAGCTTTGTTATTGGTTAAACATATTTTGTTGGTGTTTTTTTTCGTGTGTCGGTTGCCAAAATGTCAAGCTGTCCGTTTGTGGAACATGTTGCGCATAGTTTTCTTTGAGGCAACACAAGGCGCATGAGTTGAAACACATTCCAATTGGATTGAAACGCGTGCAAAGTGTAAACAAAAGAAGCGTGCCATCAATCGTGATCGTGCCCCCCCCCCCACATGCACCCCCCCTCTCAAGTACCAGCTCCCCTCCTTCCACGAAATAGCCCACTTAAAAGCAGAGGCAAGCAGTTTGTTGATCTTCTTGTTGAACAAAACAAACAAACAAAATGAAAATACAATAGAATAAAACCAAATAAAATAAAATAAAAAATAAATAAAAAAAAAAGAAAATAAAAAAGCGCCAAAATGTGGCAAAGTTCATTTGCATAACTTGTGTGAAATAGCATCAAATAAATTATAGTAAATAAAAGAAGAAGAAGAAGAAATTGGCGAAGTTCGTCTACAAATGGATATGGAATAAATATATTCCTTATGTGGTTGCAGCAGGCTCACCTGAATATAAAGTTATGGAACCCTCTAGCAAGTGTATATCTATCTGTAGAGTAAACACAATCATAAATGAGATAAACCCAGTATATATATATATATATTATATATTAAAATAAACTAAACCATAAATGTGGCCAACTCTTGACCCCTGTGTGTAACTTATATAATATATAATGTGTGCACATATGCAATGATTTATCCGATAAGATATAGCCGGAGACAGACAGCGAGCAGCGATCTAGCCAATACGGGGAGGGTTATTGAACTCGCATTGAGATCCAAGCAATGCTGGCCACGCCTGCAGGGTGGTGCTGCTCAGCAGCTAGGTGTCAGACAAAAGTGGAGAGTTGAAACTAATTCGATATGCGACTTGGCTGGAGATCTGAAACATTTAACAGTTCATCATTGTCTGTCCGGGAAACATTTAAGGCGCCGCAGCTTTAAAATTTCCAATGGAAAAACCAGTGAGATTGCTAGAGCGACTAGTAGATACTCTGTAATTGAAGTTGATGTTTGTAGTGCAGACAGATGGATAGGTTAGCTATTGCTGCTGATCATTATCGGTTTATATCAGGCTGTCAAACTATAGCTATTGATGCTGATCATCATCAGTTTACATCAGGCTGTCAAACTGATATTTATAGTGCAGATAGACTAGCTATGGATGCTGATCGTGAATATATATTCAGAGTGTCAAACACAAGTGTAATTTGATTCCGATACTGATTGATCTGATAGCTATTGTTGCTGATGATGACTATATATATACCTCAGTTGGTTTCCAATTCCTGTATAGACTAAAACGGATATTACTTATAGTAAATTATCTGTACAATTATTTTATATATATATTTATTATGTATATTTGAATTGGTGCCAAACTTATTACGATATTGACTAATATTATCTGTAGGTTCCTCTGTAGCTGCCGTAATATTCGCTTCTGATACATGTTCAGCATTTTAATTGATCAAGTTCCGTTTCGAGAACCTAACTTAAACACTTTATGGACACAGAGATACTTCCTTCTGGGGGTCTAGGGTACACAAAGAGTCGAGTTGAAAAGCAGAAATCAATTTCAAACGTTGCCATTAAAATTGTTAGTGCTGGTGCGTAAGTTGCTAAACAAATTTGTTGTATTTGTTGTTGTTGTTGTAATTGTGGTTGTTGTTGTTGTTGTTGCTGATGTAGTTGTTGGAATTGTTGGCGTTAAGCTCTTAGTTTATCTCTTTATAAGAACTTGAGGCGCGCCGTGTTTGTAACATGTTGTTGAAGTCTCCTTGTTGTTGTTGTTGTTGTTGTTATGCGATTACACAAAACATAAATAAAAACGCAGCTGTTTGAATTGCACAAAAAAAAGATATATATATATATATATTTATAAGAAGAAAAAAAAAAGGCAGCTAAAAATCCATTGGACTGTGCCCCAAAGTCTCGAGTCTGAGAAAACGAGGGAAAGGCAGCCGAGCATTTAATTAACATTTAAATGGCCACGCTGAGGAGCTGTTACTTTAAATTACGGCAACCGAATGAGAAACAACAACAACAACAACAACAGCAACAACATGTGTGTTTAACACCAACACATAAACACCTAAACTCTTTGGTCTGAAACGGGTTGAGCACCCGCCAAAAAACTCTATTCGCTTTGAAAAATAATAATAAATCTGTGAATGCCCACGATAATTAAGCAATTGCAATATAAGTTTAGCAGCAGCCCCTCTCTCTCTCTCTCTCTCTCTCTCTCTCTCTCTCTCTCTCTCTGTCTCTCTCTCTCTAGCTAAATGATTAATGGAGAAATGCAAAAGTTTTATTAATAAAACGATGCGAGCATTCCCGGAACATTTCCTAGACAACAGCAGCAGCAGCAGCAGCAAAAACATATAGAATCCAGAGGCGCAGCAACTGTGCGATCTTCATAGCATTGTACACATATAATATATATATATATATATGTATTTATGCATATAAGTATTTGTATCTGTACAGACAACGCGTATTATATACAGTTCGCAATCGATTTAGTGAACATAGTCTGATAGACTTGGAAAATTCACAAGTTAAAAGTTAGTTCAAATATAATATTTATTTCGATATTATTATATATATTATTATAATAAGATAACATTCGATAGTAGATCCAAATGTGATATTTATTGGAATTATTTTTTAACAACTATTTTTAGCTTCAATTTGTTATAATTTTGTCAAGTCAATGAGTAATTTAAACCAATCTTATGCAGTATGTATACTGGAATGTTTCTAGCACTTGGACAAAATATTATCTAGATCGGACTACTATATCATATAGGAAAGAAGGTCTAAGGAGGAGTTATAGAAAAAGAAAACATTTTGATTAATAATTTGATTGTCCGCGGTCAACTCAAAAATGATTCTAATGATTTAGCCAGACATATTTCAACGAAAACATATCAAACTCGGATTATATATACATATATATATATACTCCAAACACCACTATAAAAAACATATCGATAGCTCAATAAAATACTTAAGTACTTATTTATATATAGAAACGAACGGTTTTTTGGTATTCGGGTGTGGTCAAGTTGAAGTAGGTAATTTGCGACGCACTCTTCTTGTTCATCAGTTATAAATAATTCAGTTACTAATTGTGATTCGTCATATGGAGTGATCACTGTGTGTTTGTGGCTGCTGTGCTACTATATCACTATATATATATATATATATTTATATATACATATATTTCGTCTGCTTCTCGCATCTCTTGTGATTCATTGGCCATAGCTCATGTCTGGGTCAGCCAAGAGACACACACACACACAACACACACACACCACACACACACACACACAACACACACACACACTACTACTATGAGCACCCACAGTTCTGTGGCTTTATTCAGTATGTGTGTGTGTTTGTGTGTGTGATTGTGTGTGTTTCTTGTCAGTTTGACAGAAATAAAGTTGACATTTTCATGCTGAGCATGCTGCTGCTGCTTAGTTTGGGGCATGTCTGCGCCTCGGCGGCACTGTGGCATGCAGCATTTCACTTGTGATTTATGTGCTGGGAAAACGAATCAATAACAATTTGAGACGCACACTAATTTCCCTACACACACACACACACACACACAGAAGCATATCTTTTATGGCTAAATTCGGGCTAAGCAGGTAAACTTGATTTATCCAGCGATGCTCGCTCAGCCTCAATGCCAAAAATTAGATATATATCAAAATATTTTGCGATCTTTTGCTGCTGCGACCCACAACAGACTGACCGACAGACAGACAGTCAGACAGACAGACAGACAGTCAGACAGACAGACAGACAGATTGGCTGCCTGATTTATCTGTGCGCTGACCAATTTTGGCCAGCGGCTAGCTTTGTAGGGGCCGCAGCGCAGGCGGCGGGCGGGCGGGGGTTCAAGGTCAAGGCGAGGAGTTGTCAACGCAGCTTTGAACTTAGATTTCAGTGGAAAACGTTTCAAGCATTTGTGGCTTTGGTTTTTGTCTGCCGCTTTGATTAAGCGAGGCGCCCCAAAAACCATTTCGTGGAATATTCACTGAAAAGTTATGACAACTGAGCCAAAAGGGGCTTGGATGGCTACACAGCAAATAAATAAACGTATTCAATTCAACAGCTGTGAGCTGAGCATTTTTCAAATTTCAATATTATTTTGATATATAGTTCAGATTAAATTGAAAAATATTTAATTTAATAAATTTTTGAATTGTTGTTCATACTTTCGAACAGGGCATTCAAGTTGAAGCATACTTCGTCTTACATAACACTTTTTTGCACAGTGCATGCTTGCAGAAGAGTTGAATATTTTGGCAGTCTGAGTGACAGTCGGACTGTGGACTGTCAGGCAGTCAAGCCTTTTTGGAGGGGTTTCACTTACTAAGCGGCTTAATGCTGTGGGCCGCACCTGATGTGTCGCCGTGGCAAGAGGAGTCATCTCCAAAGAAGTTTACGGCCGCCATCGATTGCAACAGATTGCTGCAGTCGCCACTCACTTTTGGCTTGCAACTCATCTCTTTTTTATTTTGGCAGTTAACTTTTAATTAGCCACAGCAATTGGTAAGCGCGTTGCGGCTGCTGTCATTGACCAGTTTCGTTTATTTGTTTTTTATACAGTTTTTTTTTTTGTTGTTGTTTGTCAATTGCTCCGTAATTGGAACAACAACAAAAATAACAAGTTAGAGCGACACACAAGTGCAACATGTGTTAGGCCAACTTTAAGTTTAATGGGCTGCCCCATAAATTCAATTTGATGTCTGCCACAAGCAATGAATTTTAATAAGCTCACTGAGCAACTGTAATTGTAATTATCACTGTGGGAGCGGGGGGGGGGGGGGGAGTAGGGGGTGTGGCAACGTGTTGACAAATGATGTGGCAACTGGCAACTTTAAAATTTTGATAAATGCTGGTGGCATCGAAACAAAAGCGCTGCCAAAAATTGAGAATCGCTCAACTTCCGGTTTTGGGTTTTGGGTTCACTTCGCTGCACTTTAATTAATTTCAGATCAGTTTTTTGGCCTGCTGCCGGTTCACTTAACTGTTAACGCGTTCTTTTGTTGCAAACAACAGCAGCAGCAACAACAACAACAACCACAACAATGACAATAATAACAATAATAACAATAATAATAATTCAACAAAGTCATCCTCGTACAAATTGCCTTTGTCTTCTCTCTTTCTTCTCTCTTTCGTCTCTCTGTCTTCTCTCTTTCTTCTCTCTTTCTTCTCTCTTTCTTCTCTCTTTCTTCTCTCTTTCTTCTCTCTGTCTCTCCGTCTCTCTCTGTTTGTGGATTATTAAAGTGTTGCCACTCGACCATGAAAAAAAAAACAAGTAAGAATGCTCTAATGGAGAGCGCTCGACTGCTAGATACCCTGTACTGAGTAATAGAAAATTATTGCTTGAAAGCATGATTTTCTTGTGTGTTTTTGAATCGATGTTGATGAAGTTTGCACAGATGATCAATGTAATGTTAGGATATATAAATTATAGATTAGAACGGTAAATGTTTGAAACTGTGACTATCAGTAATCGATGCTTAGTTTTGGAGTTATTTAAAAAATTATCTCAACTTGATCAAATTACTTTAACTTTTATAAACTCTGAGATGGGACACAGCTTAATCTCGACTCTTCTTGCTGATCAGTAAGTATATATATACTTTAAGGGATTGTGAATGTTTTTCCGCCCTGTTACATACTTAGGCACAACCTGATCATACCCTTTTCATGCACTCTGCATGGGTTCAGGTTATAAAGATCATTTTCTCAGGCCCAGACTTTTAAATGCTCTTCTATAATGAGTTAAGAGTCAAGCTAAACAAATAAATAATTAAATAAATATTAAACTGTAGAGTAAAGTTATGCGAACAAAGGCTAAGATTATAGCTGATCAGTTGAGAGTGTCGTAGATAGCACTGTTTTCTCAGTTGCTATGTGTGCGCTATAATAACAAATTGTGCGTAGATATAGCTTGGATTTAGTACAAACTGTTGACCCCTCAACTACTATCTATATACTTGGCAATGAAATCGATTATAATCGATTGTTATATATGTTTACTGTATAGCTTCAAACCAAGTTTAGTTGAAGTTCCTTTTATTAGTGGAGCTTTGTTTGCTTACTTATCGATATCACTAGATAATATCAACGATTTTTATCGATAGTTATAATTGCCAGTTTCTTGCAGTACAAATCAGACTAAGTTTAGTTGAAGCTGCCTGCAGTCTGCTTATGCAACTGCAGACATTAAATTATACAACTACGCAGCCTGTTGATGGACAGACAGACAGACAGACAGACGGACAGACAGACAGATAGACAGACAGACAGACTGACGGACAGACAGATCGGCACGACTGTGGGACAAAGGAATTGTTAATGAGCGTGGAGGATACTCGCTGTGTGTACCCGCAGTAGAGTAGGAGTCGGAGAAGGGGGACTGTCACTTCTGATCCGCCTTGTTGCTTACATTAACCGAGGTGACTGAGAATGTGAATTTGAATGAGTCTTAACTCGCGGAAAGTGAATGTCTCTCTGCAGCCCCATCCTGCTGCATTTATGTTTTTTGTTTCATTGTTTATTTGTGTTTTGAGCACTTAATAAACTTATTCCTGTTTGTGCACTATTTGCAGTTGCTGTTTTGGCTGAGATGACGCTGAGAATGATGCTGTTGCTGTGCGCCACAGTGTTGCTGTTGCTGTGCACAGCGGCAACAGGTAGCCAGAACAACAACAACAACAACAATAACAACAACAGGCACCACAACAACACCCGCTTGCACCACCAACGCTCGCATCGAGCGCATCGTCATCATGTCAAATCGGAGGTGGAACTGTTGCCGGGTGCCACAATGCCGCAACAGACTCAACGTGCCACAGACTCAAGCACGCGACTCCGTCGAATCAATCCCTATGCCCACAATCCCTACAACAAAGTCTTGACGCGTCGCCTGCACCAGCAGCCACATCATCAGAGCTCCGATTGGGATCATACTTATAATATTTATACAAATACATTTGGACCACCGCCCCCGCCCGTCTCCCCCTATGCTGGCAAGGGTGAGGACAACACGGGCGATGTGGAATTCATTGGCGTCGGCAGTCGTGGGCGTGGTGGGCGTGGCTATGAGTATGTGCCGGCCATAACCACAGCAGCGCCACCCCCGAATCTCAATCGTCGCGCCATCACACCAGGTCTGACCTTAGGCACTGTGCCACCGCTGGTGCCGGCAAGAAGGGGCTACAGCTATACAACAACGGCGCCCAGCACGGGGGGAGGGGGAGGTGGTGCCAGCAGCACCACCACCACCACCACCGAGGACCCCTACGAGACGAACACCATCAGTCGCAACTATCCCACAGATGCCAAGGAAATGGAACGGTAAGCCTCAAATAAAAGCCAATATATAAAGATATATATCTAATGCATCAAGTTCAAGATCAAGGCCAATAAATATATAAGGAAAAACCAGTAATCCCAGATAAGTCAGTTGCCATAATCTGACTTCGATAGCTGATTAAGCGAGTCATTTGTGCATTTAAATGATCAACAGCCCACTTCACAAGTTCATCAACTGCATCTTAAAGACTTGCAGCTGAAGACCATTTAGGTTGATTGTGACGTCACTTGGCCATATTTGTTGGCTAACACAAAATGTTGTGTTGGAAGATGATAAACAAATAAAATGCCATAGTTGAGAGTGAAATACAAATTTGATTTGGTCAACAAAATCTGTGTGCGATCAATGATATGTTATGGTATTTAGAATATCAACTATGGGAAATCGATTTGTATCGATACACGATTGCAGTTATCGATAACAATCAAATAAACTTTATATTCGTTTGCATAACGGGAACAGTCTCTGCGATCGGCTTACTTATACAGACAGACAGACGCAGATGGCTAAATCGACTCGACTTTTATTGCAGATCAGGCATATATATATATATATTTTATTTTATATATTTTGTAAGGGGTCGCAGCTGCTTCCGACTTTGCACAATTTCAAAATACCCTTTAAATAAAACAAGTTATTTGTTTATCATTTTGTGCGCATTGTGGAAGTAAGCATGAAATATGCTTAGCCCTGGACATGATTATGTATGTACAAATGGGCGTATGCGTGATTTGTCAGCTGCAGGGCGTGTAGAATTGCATTGAGACAGAGATAGAGAGAGAGAGAGAGAGAGAGAGAGAGAGGGATTGAGGAAGGGGCAGCTGCAGAGGGAGGGGATGCAGCACTCAAGGCTGGGTCAGCCATAAATTTTCAGCTGTTGCCGTTGCCTTTGCTGTTGCTACCTTTAACATTTATGCTTGCCCCTTGTGCCGCAGCTTATCTGACCGAACATAAATTATTTAAATATTATGACAGTTTCAATGTCAGCGCAAAGACAACAACAACAACAACAAGTCTAAAAATAAAAAATAATTTTAAAAAATCAAAAATTTCCCTCTAAGTTAATATCAAATGTGAAGAGCACTTATTAGCCAGGCAAGGCCAGGCTAAGTGGCTGGCTCCGTTTTCAATCGTTATGTCAATTGCCACAAATCAATGCGCACTTGCGGCAAACAGAGTGCGGCAGGCAGCTCCTTAAATGTAACACGACAACGCAACAAATGCCACAAAGACACAAAAACTGGCCAACAAGATTGCGACTGGCATTGGACTCTTGGACAGATACAGTTGTTATTGTTGTTGTTGTTGCTATTTGTTGTCATTGTTGTCTTGTGCATTGTTGTTGCTGTTGTTGCTGTTGTTGCTTTGGCTGTCTGCATGGTCATTTTAAGGTAATGAACTTTAACGAGTTTTCAATTGGCAGCGTTGATGTTTTCTAATTGGAATTAATGTGCGTCTACTTAAGGGCAAAGACATTGCAGCATTGCAACAATGCTCAACAATCGTCTCCGCTGCCCTTCTCCACCCTCCACGCATCAAATGACAATTGGCGTACGTTGCGTATGTGCAATGTGCAATAATCTGTGGCAGCCGCCTCTGCAATTTGGTAGGTGCTGCTCTGCGTGTTGCTTGCACGAATTTCAGCTGTTTTTGTTGTTGTTGCTGTTGTTGTTGTGGCTATTTATGACACATTTTGATTTATGTGGCAGCAACAGCAACAACTGCCAAAAGCGCCAGCAGGCACTGAAACAACTCGCATCATCAGTCATAAATTGCGGCTCGTGCACAGTGGCACCAAATACCACACAGAGTTCTCTAATTGATTAATACTAGCTATAAGGTAGTCTGAGATATATTTTATTGATATATTATTCTAATAAAAATGTACTTAAATGAAGACACCTGCAAAGCTGGTGTGGCTAAAACTAAGACTATCAGACTCCAAAACACAGACTCGAAATGAGAGAATTTAACTCGAGAGCTGTGAATCTTTGGAGAGCAAAGACTTTTAAGCAGAGACTCTTAAGTAGCAGGTCAACAGAGCTAAGACTCTGAGACTGAGACTCTTAAGCTAAATTCCAAATTAGAGACACTAAAATTAATACTCTTAAACAGAGGCTTGCAGACAAAGACTCTTAAATAGAGACTTCTAAAGGTGACTAAGAATAGTCTCCTAAGTAGAGACTTTGAAAAAGAGACTCCAAAACTGAGACTCTAAAATAGAAACACATATACAGAGACTTTAAAGCAAAGACTCTTGAACTCAGATCCTAAAACTGAGATTCTTAAACAGATACTCAAACAGTGCTGAAAGTCTTGTGATGCTAAGATTACGACTCTAAAGCTGAGACTTCAAAGCTGGCTCTCTTTTGCTGAGAATCTTAAACAGCGAGCCTAAGATGGAGACTCTTAAACAGAGTATCATAAACAGAGACCTCCAAGCTGAGACTGTTAAAAAAAGACTCTTAAGCACAGACCTTTAAAGAGAAGTTCCAAAACTGCGACTTTTAAGCAGAGTATGCCAAACAGGCACTCTGAGACACAGACTGCAAAACGAAGAAACTGAAACTAATCTTAAACTGATTTTCAAATCGAGGAATAAAGCTGATACTCGCAATTTGGCTTTAGAAATGCCCAATATACCCTTTATTCATTTGGAAATAGAGTAGAGGAAGCCATCCACACATGAAGTATAAGGCAAAATCAGCAGAAATCTGAATCGATTTCAATCAGTGATATTCAATATGCGCACCACTGTGCTGGGCTCATGTTCACGTAGGCGACAGAGTCGAAGCGAACAGGAGGAACGATAACAAAAGTTGACGCTGGCCGAGCCTCTATTACGAATACTATTTATTTAAGCGTTGCACGTGCAACAGCCAACAGCAAGCAGCCAGCAGCTAGTTGCTTGCAACTTGAAAACAGCGCAAGTTGCAAGTTGCAAGTTGCGATTTGCTATTTGCTAGTTGGCGCAATAGTGGATATGGAAATGAGTGCTCATATTGCTGGGAGCAGCAACTGCAGTCGCTAGATGTTTGCTGGATAAATTCACACGCCGCCGACTCAACTCGACGCAACTCGAGTCGACTCGAGCTGCAGCCTCTACTCTAATGGACAGTGCAACATTTCAATTGCAGTTTGCCGCCTTTGGGGCATGTAATGCGGTGTTAATCAGCGTCATATGAACCGATTTGCTGATATTAAATGCAGTCGAGAGTGCAACGGAATCTGCTCAACGGTCAGATATCCTGGAAAAATCTGAACTTCTTTAACTATATATATAAATGACAATTAAACACGATCAGAAATATCGCTTAGATGTGTTCAAATTTATAATTTAGTTAAAGGATTAGAGGCTTCTGCAGATAGAGAGTTCTGTTACGGGAACTGCTCCTTTCGGAACTAGTTCCGATTCTGCCTCGATAAAGTTGAGGTTTCTTGTAATATTTATACTTAATGCGTTCATTGATGTCTGTTTTAGCTAGTTATGTGCCACGAAACCCCTTTCTGAGCCACTCGCATATTTACAGGGTATGCAAATGAAGTAAACTTACCCCCTACCCGCCACACATACACCCTGTCATTTCGCTCAGCTCAACTGGTTCGCCAGCCTCGCGCTTCTGTTGATGATTTCAATTTTTGCCTGTCTCCTGTGCATGTTGCTGGCAATTTGTTGTTGTTGTTGCTGTTGTTGCTGTTGCGGCTGTTGCAGCTGACAATTGATGGATGTGTGTTTTTTGGGGCGCACGCTTTGATTGAAGTTTGAAGATTTCAATTTCGTCGAGGATATTTTGATTTGCTGTTTGTTTTTTGTGAAGTTTGTTTTTGCATTTGGGATTTTGACTTTTGGCTGCAGCAGCAGCAGCAGCAGCAGCGGCAACAGCATCAAATGGAAAGGCCACTTGTTGCAGCCTGTTGAACCGTTAATCTCTTAACTGCATCTGCGTCAGAAAATGGCCCCACAAGTATGGAAAACAAAGCAGGGCCTTGACTTCAATATTTATGAGCAACAACATCAGCAACATAAAATGGCAGCAACAATTGGCGAAAAATGCTTAAATCAAATGCGACAACAATGCACAGAGCAACAACAACAACAACGACAACAACAACAACAACAGCAACAACAGTAATGAAAACAACAAAGAGTTATGTGCACTTTAAGCAACTTTGTGACCCCAAACAGACGCACAGCTGAGCTTGAGTTAGAGCCAAGTTTTGAGCCAAGATTTTTGCAAATGTTGGCCGCCTGCAAATTGCTTGTCAACAATCGAAGGCGGCCTGGGCAATAATTACGGGCCTACGATTCGATATGCTGGCCGTGCTTGGAAAAACTGCACTTGGAGTGGGGAATGAGTTGCCGTTGTGAAAATTCGTTAACATTTTGCACACCGTGAAACAGCATTATGCATTATGCTCAATGGGCAACGCCTACACGTGCCACACAGCTCATGGGAGCAGCAGCGGCAGCAGCAGGAGGAGTAGGAGATGGAGAAGGAGTAGGAGTAGGAGTAGGAGTAGGAGTTATAGTGGGAGTCAGAGTCGGAGTCGGAATAGGAGTCTGGGTTGTACACTCGGGAAAAAATTGACCTGCATGTTAGAGCCAAGGATTCCTCAACAAGGATTTTCCAAATTTCAGTTGAAATTTTTGCTAAAAGTAATTGTTTATAGAAAATAATAATAATAAATTCTAAAAATAAGATTAACCAAATTGAATGTCGAACTTTTTGTCTGAGTGTAGGAGTCTGCGCTGCAGTCTTTGTGGGTCTTATCAGCAAACCAAGTCAGGCCATCAGCCAAGCTGGCGAGCAGCCAAGTTGGCAAGGGTAAACCTAGGTAAAAACCTTGGCCCAGGCAGAGTCAAAGAAGCGCGCGCTTCAGCTTTAATGAGTTTTTCACAAATGAAGCGGAGAAAAACCTCGAGAGACAACATGGTGAACACGTGCATGAGACACGACATGACACGACACGACACGATACGACACGACACGACAAGACACGACTTGAGTTGACAGACATGCACAGCGAGCCATATATGGCAAATGAATAGAAATAGAAATTAATGTGGATGGAAATATATATGTATATATATGTAAATGCTTAACTAAATCGTACAAAAGGTTGAGCTCCACCTGCAAGTGGTATTGAAATGTGCAACTTGTGTTGTATAAGCTTGTGGACAGCGAAATGTGTTCATTGAATTAATTCTTGGTTTTTTAATTTATTCATTTATGTCCTTCGATATTTATTTGCCACGCCAACTAGTCTCGCAGAAGATTTGCTATTTAACGAGCTCGACTAGCAGATACCCTGAAGACAGATATTGAATGCGAGGTTGATTTGCTGATATTAGTTGGTTTTTTTTGGGTTTAGTTTTCTTATACGATCTTGAAGAAAACAGTTGTTGGAAGACGAAATCTGTACAGTTGTGTGTTGATTGTTATCGTTAATCGATTTATACAAGACATACAGAGGGACATGATCAAATCTTCTTATTGCAAATACCTATAGTTGCAGGTTTTGCGGATACGAGGAGGAATCCTCGACCCATCCTAACAGAATGGGTCGCCTTAACCAGGAAAAGATGCAACATCCTAGGGCAGAATATCATGAGGCCCAAGGACATAGAAACCCTCAACCCAACAAAGATCCTAGCATTCGTGCAGGAGTTGGGATTGATGGAAGAGCTGTAGGTTCAGTAAGGGGGCACAACAGACCTTATAGGTCGCAGTGCTAACTATCCCCAATTATAATAATAATAATATGTATTAATAGGAAGACGAAATCTTTACAATTGTGTGTTTGTTGTTATCGTTAATCGATTTATACAAGACATACAGAGGGACATGACTAAACCGACTCTACTGTTGATGCTAATCAAGAATATATATATATATTTATATACTTTTCTCAACTACATCTTTTCCTTTACTACTTCATCTTTTTCCTTTCTCTTCTCTCAAATCATATACTTCTTTCGATTTGAATGCGATAACTTAAAGACCTCTCTCAGTTGACCTCAAAGAGTGATGACTATCGCAGATGACTGTCAAGTAACTACTGCATTTTCTGAGAGTCAGCAAACGCTTTATAATCAACGAAAGTTTCTCAATTGCAAATGCAACAAAGAACAACAAAGATATATACATTTATTGTCTATAATGCCGCATTGATTGAACAATTAGACGATATCATGTTCAGTATTTACATACTGAATACGCTTGCCAAGCAGTCGCACAGAGGCTGAATGCAATTAGTGAGTTTATATTTAGCTAGAATTGAGTAAGTCACAATACAGACAGACAGACAGACAGGGAGACAGACAGACAGACGTAGAGGGAGACAGTCAGGGGGACAGACAGGGGGACAGTCGGACAGCAGCAGCAGCAACAGCAGCAGCAGCAGCTCCACAATAATTTGCAAATCACGCAGCTTCGCATCTCAAGTTGAAAATTGGGTTAATGCAATGCTGGCAGGCTCGAGCCAAGAGACAAGAGTTGGACTTGCTGGCAGAGGGGTGCTGAGGGCGGGGTTGCCGAGGGGGACAGTTGGACAGGTCAGACATATTACATGTAAACTCGTTCGAAGAGAGGCGGCGGAACAGTAGGAGGCAGAGGAGAGGGTGGGGTGTAGGCAGTGTGTGGAGCATGGAGCTGGGGGGAGGGAGTGGACCGACTTTTGTCTTGCAGGCATACAAAAGACAACAAAACTGTGCGCCTGCGCCACACACACCACACACACGCAACACAACACAAACACCAAATGAACCACCCAAAAAGCGTCGAGCGGACATGACGCACAAAATTCCACATAAAACATACACTCAGCAAAATAAGCATGAGCTACAAAACTTTCTACATATTATTAGAAAATGTGTAAGGGGCTTCAGGCAGAAGAAAGCATCTGCGATAAAGTATATATGTTCTTGATCAGCATCAAAAGCAGAGTTTTGGCTATATATTGTCTGTCTGTCTGTATATACAAGCCGATCTACAGAATCAGAGACTTCAAATTTTGAATATATGTTCCTATATGCCATAACCAAATTAAGTTAAATCAATTTTATCCATAACTGCTGCCGTTTTGCGAATATCGATACAAATCGATTAACGATAACAATGAAAGCTACAGTCTTTCAGTTGAGCTCTCTCGACTAGAGCCTTCCAACTGCTTACCCATTTTTTTTTACTACTTGAATGCACTTATTTTAGAAATCAGTTTCTCTAAGCCAATATCTCATAGAAATGCACAACGCATACATCGATTTCGCTGAGTGTAGAACAACAAGCAGCCAGCAGCGATAAGCCACGTAGAGAACGAGACACGCCATTTGGCTTACTTAATTATGTTGCAATTGGATACCACAAGATGACGACTGAATACAAACACACACACACACACACACACACAACTATATATCTGTATCTGTATTTGTATCTGCATCTGGCTTACAGTGAAACATGGCACAGGGTGAAGCGAAGAGGTGAGTCGGTCGAGTCTGGCGCTAGCCTCTTGCGTTGTGTTTGAATAACTTGATTGTTAGTGGAGCAGACAGCAACACTTGCTTTTCGGCCCTCGGCTTTCCAAAATCTATTGCCCAAAAAGCCCCCCAAAAAACTTTTCACGCGATTTTTGTGATAACAATCGCTCAAGACTCAAAACCCGAAACTCCAAACTCAAAAGTGAAGCAGCCGAAAATATGTTAATTTGATGAAAATGTGTTCGTTGCGCTTTTGTTAGCGCGTTTTTCAATAGAAAGAAGAAGAGAGATGAAAGCAAGAAGTGGAAATCGTGAGGAGGCAGCTTTTGGCTTTTAACTCGATTTTGGGGTCTTCTCTTGCTGCTCGCTGCTTGCTGCTCGCTGCTTTTGCGCACGTTTGCTCACTAATCGGATTTTCGGGCATGGCTTCGGGCAGGGATCGTTGTTGTTGCTGTTGTTGTTGGCTGTTTAAACAAGTTTGGGGCATTAATCATGCTTTACACACCGACTCGGGTTGGGAGAGGGGGGGGGGGGGCTAGGGGCAGGCAGCCGCATTAGTAGGGCGCAACGCATTGACAGGCCCGTTGGTGGGGAGGAGATCGCTTATCGCCGCCCAGATTACGATTATGTTGTATATGGCAAAGAAATAAGAAAAAATAAGAAAGAAAGGTAAGAAAGACGCACACGCCACATTTCGGCCACTGAACCCATTTAAGCCCTCTCAGCCAGCGCTGGGCTCCTTTCGGCCCAACTCACTTCCTTGGCGTATAATCAGCAGCGACTCCAACTCCAGTTCGCATGCAAAATGTTGGCTTGCGGCGCACTTGACTTGGCTATCTTCTGCTTGTTGCGGCCCTCACTCAGTCTTAGCCAGAATGTCTGACACATTTGCTGCCTTGCTGCAATTTTCATTTCACTTTTGCGCCTAGGCAATATTTTTTATTGAATAATCTTTGCGCTGGCGCATGCACCACACAAATTTACGGCCAAATTAGAACTGCGAACTGGGCAACCTAAGCACTGGCAACTGAATGAGTTTGCGGCAAGTAAGATCAGTGACTGGCTTGTTAGAGTAGCGCAGGGTATATACAAATTCTTGTGCAAAATGTGCAGAAACTGAGAATTAGTTTGGCATAGATAGAGTTTACTTTTCTAGATACTTTGATCAAGATTTTACTGCTTGAATATCTTTATGTATGCTTGAACTTTTACGCTTCTCTTGTAATTTTAAGTAGAACACAGGTTTTTTTTTGAGTGTACCGTCACTGGAATGTAATACCATGTATCAAATTATAAAGCAGCAATCGCAAGCATTATCTGTATAAAGACAAACTTGAGTACAGTGTAGCTGCTAGTCGAGCTGCCACGACTGCAACACCCTTACTTGTTGGTGTGGCAAAAATGATAAGATATTAATCACTTTGGCAGCTTTTGCTCTCATTGGTTAGCTGCTAAAAATAGAGCAGCCATTAGTCGGCTATTAGCTTGTTAGTCTGCTGTTTTGGCAAGCCTCTGCCCGCTAAGTGCTGTAATAATTCTTGACTGCTGCGAAAAAGCCAGAAGATAGGGAAGGAAATAAAATAAAACTAAGAGCAAGCATGTGGCACTTGCCTCGGAATGGAAAATGGAATGGAATAAAATGGACATGACTGAAATATTATTAGAAATTGTGATGCAGTGCGTCGACATCGTCGCCGTTGTCTTCCGCCTGCTTGTGGTCAGAGGGAGGCGTTTCGCATTTAGCGCTAAGTAAAGAGCCAAATAAAGGGGCTAACAAACTGGGAAACTAAGCGAACTGAGCAAATGAGCAGGCTGGAAAGAGGGGCAAAGAAGACTGGGAAGACTGAGAAGACTGGGCAGGCTGGGAAGACTGAGAAGACTGGGAAGACTGGGCAGACTGGGATGACCAGGAAGCATGTCTAAAAATGCAGTCTTCTTGTTGCTGTTGCTGTTGCTGTGCATCGTTGTCGTGGTTGTCGTCATGTTTGGCTTGTGGGAGTTGCAATAGTTGCAGCAGTCGCAAGTTGCAGTTGCAATGCGGCCTAATGATGCATTTGGCCCGCAACCCGTGGACCATGGCAACTGAAATTGCATTTTGGCTGGCCAAGCCAATTTAGATTCTAATTTCATGCAACAAATCAGATTAGTTTGGCCCGCAATCACACACACACACACACAGAGAGAGAAGAAATGGCCAAAGAGTACAGTTAGCCAAGTTTCTTTTCGAGTCTTTGTCTTGACCTTAAACGCTTTCCAGCACGCTTAACATACGATCGTAAAATATATATATATATATATCTATTTTTTTATATAGCCTGACAAACAATAATTTTTTTATATGAAAAATCCGCTGCACTTTTCCGCCTGGGTTATGGCCAAATAGTTAAAGCCGCTTTACAGCCGTTAAGTGTCGCCAACTTGTGTAGCCTTTATTTTTTAACGGTTTTCTTCTCTTCTTCTTCTTCTGCTTATTTTGTGTTTGTGTTAAATGCATTTTTGCTGTTGACAACAAAGTTTTAGTAAACTGGTTTTGCCAAAGCGACACTCGAAAATGACCCCCGAGCGGCCAGTTGCTTAAAACAGCTCATAAAAATGATTTAACTTGGCTTAAGTCGAGCGGGCAGTCTAAAGAAAAGAGTTTTGATTGCCTCTGGTCCGCTTGGCCATTGTTGTCTTGTCTGTTTTGTAAGGGCAACAGTTTTGCATATGTAAGCATTCAATATGTACTTACCGCAGTGCCTTACAAAAGCGATTAAAGCCCATTTCAAGCAGTTCCCACGAAGGCAACGCCTTTATACTCGGCCAACAATGCAATCTGAAATTAAAAATGATTTGTATTTAAATAAAGCTTTTTGTGTTAAAGACTATTTCAATTTAGCTTAATGATTGGGAAAAACTACTTAAAATAATGGCTTGATTTATGTGTATGCCAAAATCAGAGACTTGAATGCTCGAAGATATATCAATTTGGCTCATTGTAGTCTAAAGTAGTCCACGAAGTAAGATCCAAGCTTGGCCAGCTCGGAAAACATAATAGGCTCACCCTAAGATGGGTGCCGGGTCACCGGGACATAGCGGGGAATGAAGAAGCCGATAAGCAGGCAAGAATGGGGGCGGAGAGACCCATGATAGGCCCTGAACCGTATTGTGGTGTAGGAAGACACACAATACGGCTATATATCAGGGATGAAGAAATACAGATGCGGGAACGGAGCTGGGGTGAGACAACAGGATTCCGACAAGCCAGAAGTCTCCTAGGTGGCTATAATCAAAAGCGATTTAAGCAAGTGATAGCCATGGGTAAGAATAGACTCAGAATACTCACAGGTCTACAGACAGGACACTGACACTGAGAAGTCACCTAACCAAATTAGGTATTTACAGCAGCAATGTATACGAGGAGGAATCCTCGACGCACATCCTAACAGAATGCGTCGCCTTAACCAGGAAAAGATGCAGCATTCTAGGGCAGCATATCATGAGGCCCAAGGACATAGAAACCCTCAACCCAACAAAGATTCTAGCATTCGTGCAGGAGTTGGGATTGATGGAAGAGCTGTAGGCTCAGTAAGGGCGCACAATAGACCTTATAGGTCGCAGTGCTAACTATCCGCAATTATAATAATAATGCAGTTGCCACGCATACTTTGAGGCAGAAACAGACAGCGTCGGGTCAAAGTGAAGTCTGTAAATATTTTCATAGCCACAGCAATGATAATTAATCTGCAGCAATTAGCATATCTAAAGGTTGAGCATTGAGATATTGCTGCCATATAAAGCGGGAAACAACTAGCAGCGAGGGCAGATGAACAACAGAGTTGTGCTGGTTTTAGCTGAACTCTATATGAATATGAGAAACCCATTTATTATTGTGAGCCGAGATGCTGCAGTCCATTAAGACAACGCCCACACACACGCACGCACACACACGCACACGCACACTCGCTCCTGGTTCACCTTTTGGCCTGGCGCTGACTCAGCAACTGAGAAAATAAACATTGCCTCAAAGAGAGGCGCATCAATTTTCAGCTTTCTGCTTGCTTCCCAATAAACATAAATCGTAAATCAATAAACCCAAACTCCAAAGTTCAGCTCGTAAAGGTTGACCACTGTGCAACAGCAACAGCAACAGCAACAGCAGCAGCAGCAGCAGCAGCAGCGAGAAGAAAAAGAAGAGCGAGTTTAAAGTTTTTATTTTGATTAATTGCCGCTGCAACACAATTTCATGTGAAATACATTTTGATTGATGTTTTTATAATTTTCAACATCAAAATGTGGCAAAGCAGTAAACATGCCACATGGCGAGAGACTTGCTCGACTTGCAGCTGCGCTGTAAGCAAGTCTTTGATCTCTTGTAGAAGTTTATCAAACCCTTTTTGCCCTGCATACAGGGTATACTAAAGTCAACAGCAGTAGCAGTTCTTTTGTCCAATGGTGGCAAGTGGGGCAATGTTGCAGTTGCAGCAGTAGCCACAGGTGTTCCGGCGTTCAACAATTAAAAATTCAAATTTCATTTTCAGTCTAAACGTTTCTAAACAAAGCAACAACAACATCTGGGCACAGCAGGCTTTCCCGCCGGATCCGGCAAAGATTTATGCAGTCTGTGCGGAATGGGAACGCATTTGCCAGCAGGCTGCGGGGCAGAGGTGGCAGCGCGGCGAGACAATGAGAATTTCATGTTGCACTTTGTTGGCACCGTTTTTTTTCCCCTCTGTTTTTTCCTGCTTTGGCTAAGAAAAACTTCCGCATTTCGCTCCTTGTTGTTGTTGTTGTGGCGCCCTTATACTGCTGCATAAATAACGTGAGAATTATGGTCCAAGAGCAGCAGCCCAACAGCAACAGCAACAACAGCAACAACAACAATAACCACAACAACATCAACATAAATATGCATGCGCGGCCATAAAGAAATTGTTAAATGTTTCGAGTCCCAATCTCGGGCTCAGAACCGTTGCGCCTTTATGTTGGCCAGGCCAAAGTCACAAATTTTGGCAGGCAACGTTGCACACTGCAGCTACACTCAGAGAAAATAAATGAATAAATATTCTTTTGTTATCAGCAAACACAGTTTACATTTTCCGATTACTTCATTGAGCATCAAAACGGAATCGAAAACGTTAAACGAAATTAACTGATTGAAATTTAGGGCCAGAACCGAAAAGCGGCATAAAATTAAAGCCAAGAATGTTGCAAGCTCTGCCCAAAGATTAGTTCCGATACAATTCGAAATAGATTGAAGTATAAACAAAAATCAGTGAAAAACATATTCAAATTATAAATCGAAGTCACCAAACAATAAACAAATATATATATATGTAAATTCCCAGATTGGATATATGCTAATGCTGGAATGATCAAGCTTGAATTCAGCTGTTCAGCGTCTAGCGTTTCATTATAAATTTGAAATCTTTGGAAAACTTCTGAATGTAAATATATTTTTGAGCATCATCACTAGTCGATTCATTAGAGTCGTGGCGCTATCTAAGCCAAATTTACTCACATTTCGACTACAAATTATCGAGATCAGATTACTATATCATAGCAGTTGGCTTGAAGGATTATTTCCTGTTTAAATTATGGTTTTCTTTGAGTGTAGCTTCAGTAACAGCTCCAGCTTCAATTGCAACTGTAATTTGCAAGGCGGTAGTCAATACTCAGTTCAGTTCAGTCAGTCAGTCAGTCAGTCAGTCAGTCAGTCAGTCAGTCAGTCAGTCAGTCAGTCAGTGACCACATCACACGCCAGCAATTGTTTTGGCCTGAACCCGCACTGCCAATTACGACACCAGCAGCAGCAACTTGCAGCAGCAACTGGCAACAGCAATTGGCAACTGGCAACAACAACAACAACAACAACTGGCAACAAACTCAACTCCCCATTTGCAATTTATGGGATGCTCGCTGGCCAGCCTGCTTCTTTTATTGTGAGCTGGCTTTTTGGGCAGTTCGAAAATCGGCCACAAAAAAATATACAAAACAATTCAAAATACAAAAAAAAAAACGGTTTTTATCGGCTTTTATGTGTTGGGACTGCTGGCGGGCAAAGGTCTTGACGTTTTGATGTTTACAGTTTACAGTTGCAGTTTACAGTTTGACTGACACTGCTATAAATATACATGCTATAAATACATTTTGCTAACTTCCGATTGCTTTGGTATTTGGGGCAATACACAAGCCAAAATAAAATGTTTTCAAGTAAACGATTTGAGAGAAAAATTGTGTTTTCGATAAGTAATCGGTTTTTGCGATATAATCATAGTTACAGTTAATCACACTTATCGATAAAAAGTATAAGA